>OVBI01002002.1:0-25376 GCA_900406495.1 Sisymbrium altissimum | reverse complement strand
GAACCCTTAGTCAGTAACTGAACGAGAGAAGAATATCAGCTGAAATCGTTAAATATCAGCTCAAATATAGTTTTTAAAATAATGTTTTTCATCACGTATACAATATAACGTCCATTTCATGAGTAAACAGAAATCGTTTAATCATAAATATAAGGGGACCTATATACAAGACTTGACAAAAAAAAAACCAAAAAAATTCTGATACCTAACAAAATGGAAAGCCCTCACAATGATGATAATAGACTATTTAGAAGGACGAAGACACGGAGAGACACACCGACTTTATTAGGCCGAATCAAAAGCGAGAAGAAAGGTCATCGTTTCTCTTTCCTCTCTTTTTAACTTGCTTTTCACAACCACAGACTCATATACATACGTATAAAACAATATATATATATATATATATATATATATTTGGTAGAGAAAGCTTGCATCATGGCTTGCGTTTACAAGTTTTATGGACACGAGAATCCATAGTCACTAATCCACTACAGTGATTTGCTCTTTTCCGTAAATGTGTATGTATATTACACCCCCAACAATTTCAAACTCGTATACGCATAATTGAATAATTGATTTCGACATAACTTTTAGTAGTGTGGAATATTAGGTTTCTTTGTTTTTTTTTTGGTATGATCAGTGTAATGTAGAATATTAGTCGAGAGAAGAAAAAATGAAACACGATATAATCATGTAATATTTTCTGTACCTTCGATAACAAAAAGAATATATATATATACATCATAATTATATGTGAGTTCATTTGTTACTTAAAACCAATTTTCGCACAAGATTTTAATGGAAAAGTAGAGAAGTTATAACTGTGGCTATATATATGCACACAAATTCTTGTGGTAATCTCTAATCTAGTCCATCTATTTGCCAATGATACGATGCGACCCCAAAATTCGAAATATATATATATATATATATATATATATATATATTTACCCTGATTATTTCATAATAGTTAATGGTAGATATTCTTTGAGTAGACTTTTGTTGTCAAAGGCTCAATGATTCGTCTCTTTACAGAGTCAAGATCTCGACGTGATTGACAGAATATTTACTTATATTCCTATTAATCATGCAGTTTCTTTATCCTATGAATTAATGCAGTTATACTTATTCATCCCTTTAAATAATCAAATCATTCCCTTCCTTTTTCCCCAATATGGTTCAACTATTCGCGCGCGTTTACATTTGAGGGTAATATTCGGTACGAGCTTTCGGATTTTAGAACATACGAATAGTTGATGATTCTTCAGAAAAAGACAAAAAAATCTCTGTTCTTAGATGCTCTTGATTAATAGAAAAAAAAAAAAGACGAAGAAGAGAGTTTTGTATGGTTTATAAATTTGATTAAGCGTGCAAACTATGATAAATTATCACAAATATAATATGAATACGATAGCCTTTAATAAGCACACGCTTAAGACATGATATACAGTTAGAATACATTTCGTTCGACAATAATCTTCCATACATGTATATGACAACATCATAATATTCCTTTTGACATTCTGCACACAAAAAAAAAAAAATCATTTGAAAGCAGAAATCCATCCCGAATCCCGTCGCATATAATTCAAGTATATATTCTGATTAACATAGATAAAACTAGACCGTCAATTTGGGTGGCTTTGTTAAAAATCTAAAGTTATGATTGACGGGTCTTTTTGTGTCATTATTATTACCCGAAATTGAGTGGATATTTGAAATGGGATTATAACAAATAAAGAAGCATCATCCATAACTTGACCGATGCATAGTTATATAAAAGGGGAAAATAAAATAAATTGAAAAAGAACAAAAATAAAGACATGAAAAGCAACATGTCTGGTTGGCCGTAGAGCCGGGGCGGTGACAAAAGAGGATCAGACAATCCTCCTATCATTCATCCAGCTGAGTCCCTCCTTTACTATACAAAATTATTGTAAGAAAAAGATATATATATATCTATATATATATATATATATATATATATATAAATTTCCCACTAGGTATTCCATCTGATTAACCAACTCAGAAAATTATGACATGTTTTCCACGCATTTAAACAAAATTATACGTTATTTAGATATTGTTGTGTGTCTGTTGTTGATTTTCCTTTTCTTTTATATATTAGTCATATGTTCCTTTAACAAACATTAGTCATTTGTTAGTTTTAACATTTCATTTTACTTACAAAGCGAAAAATATGTCTCTTAAGTCTTGACTATTACCAACTTTTAAATTATTGAGTTTATATAGTAAACAATTTGGATATTACTAAAGTTCAAAAAAAAATTTTGATATTACTCAGACACTACCCCATATTAGACGGATTATCATTAGCTATCTATTTTTTTCCGTTTTAGTTACAAACTCTAAACTAAACCAATCGAACCAACCCCAAAAAAGCACATCAAAAAAAAATTATAGAAAAAAAGCCAAATCAAGTCCTATCATATATATTCAAACCAAATTAATCCGGATTAAACCGATTACAAAACTGATCCTAATTCTCCGTACGTTTTACTCTCTTCTAGCTGATATTTAAATTAGCCGAAACAAAATATTTAAACGCCGTAATGTGGAGGCTGAATCGGAACTAGATACTCTATCATACCAAATCATTGAAGGGACCTACATGTCTGAGATTGACACGTGTCGAACCTAACAGACAATTATACTGTTTTCGAGTTTCGTAATTGGTTGGTCTTTCTCTCTTTCTCTCTTTCTCTCTCTTGTCGTGTGGATAACTCTACGAGGGATCGCATGATAGATGGTGCCTAAGTGTTGATGACAGGAGAACCACCACTTTAACTTCCTCTCTTTATATATTTTCTCTCCTCATCTTTCCTACACTTTTATTCCAATTTTCTTATTAATATTTTTTTTTGGTTATCAACAAACGTATATTATGTGCATTTTGTTGGTTAATGCTGTGGTTGTGGATGAGGTTTGTTTTGTTTTTCTCGTTGAGGTTTGATTAGTCCAAACCTATTTTTTAATAGTCTTCCAATCATCTAAACCCATCCGAAAAGGCATTAGAATTGGGGCCACACCGTTAATATATAATATTTTTCTGTATGTACCAATATTTTATCTTATAACATGACATCTTTTTACACTTTTGTCTTTATTCTCCCCCTCTTTTTCACATTCTTTTTATTGGTTTATTTTCCCCCACCCTTTTCCAGAAGTCAATGTCTATCTATATTCCTGCCAATATTTGATTAAAATGATAGTATTATATATATTTAATGCTTCGCACAAAAAAAAAAAACTTAATGCCGACAAATTCTTCATTTTTAATTAAGGCTGTGTATCTTACATATATATACTAATATTTCTTCTATGATTTTGCACATCCAGCTAACATGTAATAGTGTATCTGACAAATTTATAACATAAGTTGTCTCGATATATCAATTTCTTATTTACGTAAACATATATTTTAAAAATAAAAGCTTGAGAAAATTAATATTTTGATCGAACACACTTCGTTTGTTTCATATAAAAATATACTTCTGAGGAATCAAACTAATTTTCCACAAAAGTAAGAAGAGTTATCTTTTAGTTAAAGTTAAAATTTAGAGTTAATTCATTTTAATATAATTCGTAGTCTATTAATTGAAGATATATTAAATATTAACCATATTATAAATATAGAAAACATTTGAATCAGATGAAAATGTTAAAACAACACTCGTTATAAAATTAAATTTCTCTTTGTTCATAAACATATAAAATACAAGATTTGAATATTTCTTTCATTTATATATCACACAAAGCTTATTCATCGACTTTATCTTTCATACTAGGATATTAAGAAAAATCTAAGAAATCTTGTATCTGATATTATTTCTATGCTCTATCTTTTTGTCGTATAATGTGATTATTTTGATATGATCAGGAAAACAAAATGCGATAACATTTTAAATTCAGAAAAAAAATAAGACAAAAACAAAAAAATAGTCATGACGTATGGTTATTGGGAGATCGCCTAAATCATTAAATTAGATTATCGGGTCAATCCAATTACTAGTTCGTCTTCTCGTCCTTGCTTTGAAAAATTTAGATATTGTGTCTCTGTTGAGAAAATAACTATTGGATCTTTTTAATCATGAGTCATGATTTTTTCCAATGTTGACACCTCAAGTCCTAAATAATAAATGCAACACTAGGACTAATTAATTGTTAAGTAATGTCTAATATAGCTACCGACGTGTTAATGAGCTTGCCACACCTTTCCCCTTAGGAGACTGGTCTGGCCGTCGGGGACCGATACCATGAGAAGCGAAAAATATTTTTATAATATATTTGTGTGCAATTCAAATTATTTTCAGCCCTTTATTTAAATAAATTGCAGCTTGTCCAAATAGTTAAAAAGTTTCGTTAATTGGAATACGTACCTATATCATCCACATTCTTAGAATATTCTAAAGTTTCAATTATTTTTGTTCCAATTTCCAAACGACAAAATTGACCCTTTGAATAAGTCAGGAAGATTTTTGTTATGGGAATTGTAATCTTTTTGGTCCAAAGACAAAATGATCAGAAGCGAATTCAAGAAACTGCACTTCTAATTAACTTCTAACAAACAATAATCACAAGCAAAAAAACCGAATACTTTGAGCTATAGACCACTTTTTTAGTCTTTTTCACTATTAAATTCTATATTATTTTAAATTTGTTTGTTATTTGAAAATTTGATAAGGTTGATATTTAAATCGTCAGATTTTCTTATACTTATATTGATGTCATTCATATTTTTACTGAAATATTTTCCACTAAATGAACCAATCTACAATTTTGACAAGCACACAAATTAAACCTTTCATTAATATTTTTCACACCAACATAATTTTTTTGAATATCATTAATACTACAATAGTGAATATATATATGTTATACACTGTTCACAAATTATCGAAATGATAAAAGGAGATAGTGCAGACAAATAAACCAATAAAATTGGCTTTATCCAATTCTCCTTCGCGGCCACGCTTAATGCTTATGTTGATTTGTAAATTATGGATGACCTAACTTCACTTGGTTAGCGCTAAAAAGAACAAATAAAAACTAAAGCCAATCAAACGTTCCACGTCAATTCTGTTTGACGAATCATATTCCATCACCACCATTATTATCACTTTTTTTAATCCTTATTTCCACCCATTTTTATTTATTTCATTGATTCATAGATTAATAAGGTATTTTGAACTTCAACTGTGTAATCCAAAGCCGTAAAACAAAAAAAAACTGTGTAGTCCAAACTGATCTTATAAGCTAAAGTAAACATCAAGTAAAAAAATGATGTATAAAGCTATAATTATTTACCGATTGAATAACCGTCTCACAGCTTAATTACAACAAACAAAAAAATCCTCCCATATATTTTCTTTATCAAATTCAAAAAATCCGTCCGTTATTAATCTAAAATACGAGACGATGTAATTTAAACAAAGCCTTGGATTCTATAGCTAACTCTACAAAAAAAGCATAAAAATATAAATGTTGTTTGTTAAAAAATTATAGAGATGATGTCTTTATGGATATAATAAAAACAACGCATAATAAAGTTTTTATTCTAAACTATCTGTCTGTTCAAAATTACTTATGTTTTTTTAAGGGGAATAATAAAAGAATATTATTTTAGAACACTGTGGAAATAAAAATAGGTAGAAATCATTGGATAATTAAGTCCCAACACAATCTGGCCAGGTCAAGAGAACTGAACCTAAAACAAGAAAGTGGAGATCACAATCCAAACTAAATAAATAATACAAGAAATTAGAAAAAAAACTAAAAGAAATTAAAGGGCCAATGTGTAGTGTGGGGAGGTTGAAGATTGGTAAGCAAGCTGACATGTTACCCATATCTGCCTTCTTCAAGCAAAGCATGGAGTGGGAGACAATTCATGTGGTCTCTTATTGAAAGTCCCCTCTTAGTCACTCTCCAATTATTATTACACCCTCTCCCATACGGTCATATTATGTTTTCATGTGCCTCCGTAGCATGTATACTTCTTGCTTGGTACGTAGTACAGAACTGGCATTTTCATAAACTGCATTTCATAATAATAATCCGTTTTACAAATAATTCGTTTTATATAAAAATTTGAAATATGTGATTTCATAAATTGAATTTATTCTAGTGGAGTCGACTATATTTCTAGTTAAACGTTTAGTTACTTTTAAAAATAAAAATTTCAGTTTATTGTGAAATTAATTTCGAATTCAATCACCTTGTGTTTAACTTAACCACTTATTCTACAAAAATATGAGTTTGTTGTGAACATGAGTATCCAAAAAAAAAAGAAGAGTTTGTTGTTTGTTTGATTTTGATCTATATTTTATATTTTGATGATGTCTTACTTTTCTCTGAATACATAATTTACTTATTTCATAGTATTTAATTTTTGAACTGAAATTTACATACCAACAATATATACTGTATGTATATGTTTTTAAATGGAAGTGAAATTTAAATCCATCTGAAAATATAAAGCAATACTCATAGAAATTAATATACTATCAAGTCCAATAAATGTATTTGGAAATGGAGAAATTAATATATTAGAATTCATACATCATTGACTACCGACAAATCAAAAGTTTTGGAAAGATTAACATTTATTACACTCAAATTTTCTATATTTTTTTAATTACACTTTTTAGATTTGAAAGAAATAATAAGTGTATTATTCTCTCTCTATTTCCAGATGGAGCAACTAAAACTAATTCAGTTTTCCACACATATTTTTTTTAAAAATAACTATAAATCTACAGATGTTTGTGATTAACAGTTTTTAATAATTTTAAACTAATAATAATTCAATATATATTTTTTGAAGTTTACAATTTCTCCTAAAAATAATACTATTTATTTTCAAACGGCGTTTGTAAGAAGACAAACAAATATTCAAAAAGGATATAAATTTGAATACGATAAAGTATATATACGAATTTATGAAGTCGGAAGAATAGTTGCAAGTGGGGTGCTCATTGGGTCAACCTTTGTAAGTGAGAAAATAAAAAGGCGAGAGAATTGTGCCATCATAAGTTCCCACATTTCTTTTCAAAAATACAAAAATAATCCTAAGCAAAATTAAGTCCATTCCTTTGATTAATTCTNGCCACCCACCCACCCACCCATAAAAAATAAAACAAAAAACCCAAAAAAAAAAAAAAAAATCTCCTCTCTTCTCCTTCTTAAGAAGAAGCCTCTTGGTTTCATTTCGTTCCAATTATCTTCCAAACTTCACCAGAAGAATTTCTTAACAAACAAAAAAAATCTTTGACTATAAGAAGATTTCTTCAAAGATCATTTTCTTTCCTTCAGATGGGCCTTGACGATTCATGCAACACAGGTCTTGTTCTTGGTTTAGGCCTCTCACCAACGCCTCATAATCACAATCATACCATCAAGAAATCTTCCGTTGGGCACCACCTCGATCCGTCGTTGACCCTAAGCCTCTCCGGTGATAGTTACAAGACCAAGACGGTTGAGATAACCGATGCCGGCGCTGGAGACCAGATTTTTCGGCAGACTTCGTCTCACAGCGGAATCTCATCTTTCTCGAGCGGAAGGGTAAAGAGAGAAAGAGAAATATGCGGCGGTGATGGCGAAGAAGAGGCGGAGGAGACGACGGAGAGAGTGGTGTGTTCGAGAGTGAGTGATGATCATGAAGACGAAGAAGGTGTTAGTGCTCGTAAAAAGCTTAGACTCACTAAACAACAATCCGCTCTTCTTGAAGAGAGCTTCAAACTTCATAGCACTCTTAATCCCGTACGATATAGTTAATTATTTCCTTTAATCGTTTTCTTCTTATTTTCGTTGATCATTTATTGATTTAAGTTTTTTGTTTATAAATTCACAGAAGCAAAAACAAGCTCTTGCGAGACAGCTGAATCTAAGGCCCAGGCAAGTTGAAGTGTGGTTCCAAAACAGGAGAGCTAGGTAAATTCAAATGGATTAGATATCAAGAAATTTTTCGTCCATGTTTTACTTTTTTGTTCTTATTTTTTTTTTCTTTTAATTTAAATTGAGCAGGACAAAGCTAAAGCAAACGGAAGTGGATTGTGAGTTTTTGAAGAAATGTTGTGAGACTTTAACGGATGAGAATAGAAGGCTCCAAAAGGAGCTTCAAGATCTTAAGGCTTTAAAGATGTCTCAGCCTTTTTACATGCATATGCCGGCGGCGACTTTGACGATGTGTCCTTCTTGTGAGAGACTCAGCGGTGGTGGTGGTGGTGCTGCTGGAGGAGGAGGCGGAGGTACGGTGGCGGTTGATGGAGGAACAGGGAAGGGAGCTTTCTCCATCGTCACAAAGCCTCGCTTCTACAGCCATTTCACTAATCCTTCTGCAGCTTGTTAATTACTTATTAATTAATTTGTTTTTGGTTTTTTTCATTTATATCCATTTAGGAATTAGTTAGAAGGTAATTCCCAGGGGAAAAGTCTTAAAGTTAAAAATTGGGGAAAATGGGGTATAGTCTTTATAGATAAGACTCTTCAACGATCCCACTTTATTTTTCGGTGGGATTGTTGGTCGATGAAGAAAAAAATAGTTTGTAATTATAGTTTGCAATTTCAGTTTGTAGAGAAAAAAAAAGGAGGAGAATATTAGTAGTACTTACTAATCCATCTTCTTTTGTTCTTTTCTTCAAATATATTATTAATTATTATAATATAATTTTGCTTGTAGAAAACATGAGTATTATTATATCTATTAAATTTGTACAATTTTGCAATGATTTTTATTACGTCTTCCTTACCAAATGATTGTTTGTTCTTGCGAATGTAATAATGATTTACTATATTTTCTATCGTAAGCTTATAAATAGTTATGGGCTCCAATTTTGGCTCACACTTACAGCGACGTAAACTACTAAACATACCGCTTTGCTAAGGTTTTCTAAGCGTTCTTACATTGATTCTATTAACAGGACTATCGTGTATCTATTTGAAAAAGTCTCCAAAGGTCTATCGTTCTTTACTAGTCGTTCATCTAATTGAGACACTGGTGCCAACTTGGTTTTGTTTTCAACCGTTGAACCCAAAAATGGATATAAAATTGATTGAAGTAAATTTCCCACCAAGAAATTAAACACTTGTAACGAAAAAGAATAAAAGATGGAGAATCTCAAAACTTAGAGAAAGTAAAGGTAGTGAAAAAAAAAAGTTGAAGAAGTTAGTTAATCTGTAAGCCAAACCAGTCACTGTTGTTATCAAAGTGTTACTATTTTGATAACTTAAATCGAAATATTGTTTAATTACACATTTATTAGTTTTGGCTCCAGAAAATTATTTTATTTTTAAATTATCCAAAAGCAACAAAAATTGGAAAAAAAAATAATTCATTTGATGGGTGTGAATGATTTTAAGTGAGGGAGATAAAGGGTGTGGGGCTAAGAGGTTAGCTCACGTGTATTGATACATCTCCTTAAACTTCGACCTTTTTAATTTATCTAACCAATAATAACAATAATAAATCATTTATAAAAGAAAGCTTAAACAATAGTATAACACTGACAAATTAGAGGAGCCAATACACACAATGCAGAAACGTGTTCACATATGTAGTCAAATATTATTTATAAATTAAAACAATAGGAAACAAAATATCAGACTCAAATTACAAAGCTTAATTGCAAAGAAAAGAATTATACATTGATACGTTATAGGGGAAAAAACTGGAAATAAATAATGAATAATATGTATAAAAGAAATTGTTCTTGAAGATTTGAAGTTGTGTGATGCTCTGTCTTTAAGGGGTAAGGTGGGGCATGCTTCACGTGATTTTCTCTTCATTTTTTCCTCTGGCGACCATGTTATAGATACATGGGATTAATTATATGACTTTTCATACTTCATAGTATACCTATATTTATTATACACGTATATTCATTTCTGTTTACTTAAAACCATGAAAACGAGATGTATTTATTAACATATCTATGATAACGACAGCGAGAAATATTCAGAACGTAATTACTTGATTCATGAACATACATATTCGTATCATATTCATGAATCTCCAATATCAAACGTACATGTACAACACCAGTATGGATGCAGTTTATCTAAGCCTACCATAAATAACATTTTCTGGATTTTTTAATGTTTTAATGCAAAATCTAGACATAGTATCAATCTTTCCAACCAAGAGGTAAACTATTACGTACATCGTGTTATAGTTAAGACTTAAGAGTATCATCGCAACGAACAGTTTTATTCTAAATTGTCAGATGTGGTACGTGATGTACCGTGCACCTAATAAAAGCTGATTTTGATATCGATTAACATTTAATAATATCATTTAATATACATAGGCTGTGCAAAGGGACGTCCAAGTCGAAAAGGATATGCGGTTGAGATCGATCTCCGCAAGTAATACGGGTGTGGGTTTTGATCGAAAGTAATACTTATGTAAGAAGGGTGTAAAACTAATTTATTGCCTTTAATTTGTTTCGAGTAATAAAATTAATAGAACCTTTTTCGTATGGAATAATATAATGCATGCGTGATGATGGAGGATGGATGAGATGACGAGAGTGTCCACAAGAAAATCATAAGATCGGCGACCCTGAAATTATGGTGGTGGACCATTTAATGATGAGATGACTTTCCGGGGAAATCGGTGACTTTCTCGGAAACTCAAATCTATTTTCACGGATTCATTCCCTTTTGTTGTCCCCTTTTCTTCGTTTCTGTTTCTCCCTTTAGTTTTATTAGCATTATTATTACTATAAGAAAATTTAATCCAAATCTAGTTTTACCCTATGATACTTAATCCGCATTTCAGTGATCGTCTTTGTAATATCCAGGGTTTAGAATAATAGCAACCGAGAAAAACCAAAAATGTAATTTCTTTGCTCGTTATCTTTTCTTCTTGTCCTCAATTTTGTTGCGGAATAAATTGTGAACTACTACCTTTTTCTGTTCAGAACAACTTATCTCAACTTATCTAATTAATGATATGCTATAGTTGATTTATTTATCCCGTCAACTTACCTATACTCATACGTGTGTGCGTGTATGTGTTTGTCTACAGTCTACATGCATAGTGGCAAGTGAAGGTTCATAATTGGATCAAAAATATTATTTAACTATAAGTATTTGACGACTTCAAACTTAGAAGATCAATGATCACTTTTCAAATATATATACGTGGTCACTGAGGCAAAAAAGATCGCTCAATCAAGCGAATGAAAAAATAATAATATTAGACGGACCAGTGAGACGTATTAAATAGGCCGGAAACGATAATTAAACAGAGGAGGTGTATTTTATTTATGATATGAGTGTATATTAAGATTAGTATCATATGTTATTAATTACTATACTTATGCAGGTGACTAATTATTTGGGGTTGTTCCTTTTAATGATTGATAGATTTGCTTTACGTGTGCACGAACGTAATTAGTGTATTAAGAACTAGCAAAAGACATGTGTCAATTGCTGGTTAAATTGTCGGTTTGTCGAATTCTTGTTCCCGACTTTTCATTTTTAATATGTACCGCTCTCTTTTTTATTCAAGTATGAATTTGGTAGAAGACTCCAAAATAATATTATTTTTAAATTTCTTGAATGTTAATTCGTTTGCTAAATTTGATATTAAAAACAAACATAAGCTAGCATAACAACTCTCGTGTCATAGCTAAGCTTTATACGCGTTATCTTACCAATATCAATATAATACAGTAGCATACATATAGAGATGTACTTTTGCTTTACTTTTGTAATAATGTAATCAAATTATTATATTTGATCTTGATTGCAATCCAGTACTTAACTAGTAACTAATGGTGGCCTTATGCAATTCTTCATTAACTTTTCAATCGGTCCCAAAACCGCTTAGATTTATTGCTGAGAATTAAATTTTGGTTTTATAATTTTAAATTTAATTATATATAATTTAGAAGTCCAAAACAAAACAAAAGTAAAATATATTATAAAGTAAAGAAATAAAAAAATCAACTTAAACCGAATATATAGATTCAAATAAAGTGAATAATGATGTTAATTTTACATGACCAAGTTATGTGTCAACATTGAATACGATGATTTATATAAATATATTTTATTTTTGTAATAACTGACTACTAAAATAAAAAACAAATATTACTTTTTATTTTAGTTAATCCAAATTTTAAAATTTTCACACATATTAAAAAAATAAATTAATCAATAGTAATTTAATAAATATAATTTTTAAAAATATTTATAATTAATCATCATTAATTATTAAAAATATATTGAAGAATGAAAACACTGATTTTTTTAAACAAATATTTTACAGAATATATAACAGTTAAAAATAAAAAAGTAAATCAAATAGAATAAATAGAGATATTGAATATAATTTATAAATTATAAAAAATAAATAATTTAAAATAGAAGAAGACATTCTATACGCACAATAAACTCAATTTTCTACTAAATTTTATTTATATTTTTTTATCTTGATTCTTATAAAAATTATAAGAAATTATCAAAATAAAAATTGTATTTTTATATTTTTATAATTTCCCACTGTTATTTTACTCACCACCCTATATATTTAACACTCTTAAATATCTATTTCAAAGTAAATTTTGACTGTAAATTATTTCGCAACACATATTTTATCCAATTCAATTTAAATGTTGTCACGAATTATAAATTTTGATTTGTAAATATAGTCCTTCTATATATAATGCATAGTTTTTTAGTTTTTATTAGTAAGCTAAAATAATAGTTATGAAGCTGGAAACTTTGTTTGAGAATCTGAGTTGAAAATATAAAATAACATTTTGATGAGAGTCAAAATTTATATGCTAATATGATTTAATTGCGATTAATTTATATTTGGTATAGAAGATTAACCTATTAAAAGGTGGCTTAATTATAGAAGGCTAATAAGATATTGGTTGCTCAACACGTCCTGACACGGAACATTGCGCGTGTTTGTTCAAGGTTGGTAGATAACGCCGAATAAATTTCAATTAGTTTTATATATATCATATAGGCAACTAAATATTTATGACTTTTATGTACGTGTTTTGTTTTTAAAAAGGTAAGGAAATACCTAAGCATCATGATTTTTATTCTAAGATTTGTCTATTTTCTGGCATTCGTATATGACATAGTCATCGACGTAGGTATATGTGTTTTTGGAGTTTTAAGCTAGATATGTTTAGAATAGGCTAAATGAACATATCAACAACAATCAGAATTCAAGTATTGTACCAAAATTTTTGTAACATTTAAACCAATAGAAAAAGAAAGCAATAATTTATACTTCTGTGGTGCTGATTGGTCGTCCGGATAAAGATGTAATGAAATTATCCACATAATTATGTGATGATTTTAGAGAAACTTATAATTCATTCTAGTTGACAGGAGTTGATGGTTTAAAATATAGCTTTATTTTTTTCTTTAGGTCAATAATATCTATAACTTTTTATGTCATTTTTGGCTGTAGCTGGATTCGAACCAATGTATGCAGTGTTTAGAAGTACCACTAGACTAGAAGACAACGGATAAGCAAAAATTCGTTAACATAGACCACATGCTGTTGGGGTTAACTAGTTATCTATTACTTTAACGCTAGTCTAAAGCCTATCTATTGTCGAGGAAATGAGTTTCAAATTTTCCATAAAAGAGGAAGAGAAGAGATGGGACTATTGAATAATTGGAACATAGTAGAATTACTAGAAGCGGCTCATAGCATGTGATAACATACAATATAATTAGTCAAAAAGGCAAGATATACGGTAGTTGTATGCCCATTTTGCTTCACTTGTGATGTGCCATGCTAAAAGAACTTTGAACCCTTTTAAGTAATTGATTGATGCATAAAATGTGGAGAACCATGTGATTTTGTTCCTCCTCATCCGGACTTTCTGTCAATCCTACATACAATCTCTGCCATTTGTTGTTTTATGGTAAAATATATTATTTTTGGTATACATTCTTACATGATTTATCTAATATATGAAAGATTTTTTTTTCTTTTTTGATTTTTGGTTAACATTAATCAAAAATTGAAACTCTAATAAGTTTCACTAGGAAGGTGCAGAGCATATTAAAATAGAGAGAAAATATACAACTATAAGGAAAACAGAGATATTTATACTAACGCCATTGGTGGTTTATAACTGTAAATCAGGAAGTAAGGTACCTTTCAGGAGGATTTGAACGCTGCTGTGCTCGAGTAAAAGGGTCGAGCCTAGGTTTGATTGTGCAGTCTCGAGTTTCGTTGCTTCGAAATTACATATAAGAAAATCTGCATCGCCGATCTAAGGATCATTGTAAGTACGTACAATAGTTAGTCAAGAATGTGATTTTAAGGAAAAGATCAGTAATTATAGTTATTTTGTCGCATGCACATATTTAAGCATCACGAAATTCAGCTTAATTAAGACTATATATATCTATATATATACTCGGAACCTCAGTTTATAAGATTCAACGAAGAGTGTTAATTTATACCAGACAAATCGATAGCAAAAAAGTTTTTTAAGGACAAATCGATAACAATCACTTTTTCTTTGCAACAAAAAATGTTACAACAGTAACATATCCATTTTCCTTGTTGCTATTTTGCAAATAAACATCTCGTTGTCTTTAATAAAAATAGAAAAATACTTCTACGAAGTTAGTTGCAAAATAACCTCCATACCTTTTAGTTCTGAAAAGAAACAGAACTTGCAAGCGTTGGTGAAATAGTTTATCGTTTCATGTGACAAAATCTGCAATAACACGTGGATCTCATGAGTTGCATGATCCAATTAGTCAACCCATTTTATCTTTAGTAGTTTCATAGACACGTGGAACATTCTTCTTTTGAGTCAAGACCACATGTGGATGTCTGATGTTCATGTTCCTCTAATAATTACATCCTTATAATAGAATACTGTCTTTTCACATGCATACAAAGTTAGAAGATACGTCTAAATTTTAACTAATGGAACTTCAAGTAGAAAACATTATATATAATTATGTATAAAAATCGTTTTCGAAAACAAAAGCATCTGATGTGTACATAAAATCTCAATTTTTGATAACGAAATGGATTATACGTGTTGTTGATCAGCAAGGAAGAGTTATTGATTAGTTTCTGTTGTTATTGTTAACTTGTTATCATCTTAGTTGTAAGTGATTGCGATGTCATAAGGACAGAATCAAGATAACATTGCCTTAGATAAAATCCTGATTTATTGAAATATTAGAAACTAGTATAATAATACGTGTGTTACCGTGCGTAGACAAGCTTTCAATTCTTTTTTGCTGTGGGATTTTTTTCGATTTAACATCTCCTACGTAAATTTTATCTTTGATTTCTTTTCAGTACAGTAAATCGGTCTTAAGTTGTTCGGATGGCGTTTATAGCTTTATTAATCAAGTTTTTCTTTTCTTTTCTTTTTTTGTTATCTTGGGATAAAAGCTAAGTGAAAAATTCATTTCTCAACCTTTTTTTGTGTGAATTCTTCTACGGTAGTAAGGTTTGTTTTAAAGTTTTTTTATATTGCTGTTGTCTTTTTGATTTCGTTGTGTTTCAACATATATTCCTTTTTAGGTTACTTTTAAAGATATTTCGGTTAGTCTGTTGGTTTTTTCTATCCTACTATATTTCATCTTGTTATTATTAATAGCACTAAATAAGAGAAAAAAAATTTTATATTAAATTTGAATCATAAACAGAATTTATGGGATTGGATTTTATTTTCATGTTTATGACAATTTAAATTATACAAAAACGGAATAAATAGTGTTTCACAAAAGAATTTGATTTATTGGTAAAAGAAAAATCAAACGAAAAATTTCAATATATTTAATTTCTGTTATTTATCTGATGGTGGAATTGTAACGAACTTATTTATCAAAAAATTGTGCGTCTAAGTATAACTAAATATGATCGTAAATTAAATACTTGATGGTAATTAACCTAAAAAACTATATATACCAAAACTCATCACTTTAAAGTCTCTTTGTTATCCAACTCATATATACATATAAGTCTCTTTTCATACAGTTATGAGCTGTTGCAATATAGTTTGGGTTACATCAAATTACATCATCACTTTTCATTTCCTTATCGCTATTTACTAAATAATATCTATTAGTTGTTATAAACATCTGCTATAAGGTAAAATCAGCCAAACAACCGGTCAATTTGGAAGCTTCAAGTTGTATATAGAAAGAAGAGAAAAGAAAAAGCATTAGCTTAGATGCTTAGTCAATAGTCACCACTCATTCGTCCCAGAGAGTTACAAATTTGGACCATTCCAATTATCTCTAATGGACCCCAGTAGTATTATCTTTTCGCTGGTTTATCCCAATATTTACTTTTGAGCAAATAAAACCCTGTTTTGCAGACGCTCGTGTCCCATGCTGACCTCATTTGATATTTTGATCATAAACCACTAATTACCATGGTATTTTGTCATCACATACATCATACTTTGCCATCCTCATCATCCGCGTTGCCTTTCCTGCCATCAATATCAAACTTGAAACTTTTTCGCTAGAAAGTATTGATAGGCTTGGGCTCATTCGAAGAGGTGTTGCTGCTTTACAATTCCATATTTACAACTTCCGTAGTATTCCATAGCATTTAGATCCAGCTTCATAAATTTACGGCTACCTACAAAGATATTGGATTTACAGATTCGGCTTAATTCGATCGTCTCTGGACCGAACCCAAGTGAAGACAGAAAGATTAGGCCCATTAGTATGAAACTAATTACCAGACCCAAGTGACTGATAAATCATATCATGAAATCCTTTTTTAAAACAATTTTTAGTTTTGAGCCGACGAAAAGAGGAACTAACCCAATATGTAGAAAAACTGTTTTTCAAATATAATACTGGTTTGTGTTTCTGTTCTCTTAAGTTGATTGTTACTTTCTCTTTGTTCAAGCTAATTTTCTAGTAAACCAAACGAAAAAAACAAAATACACATTTCTACAAAGAAGTATTGCTCTCGTACATATTATAATAGATCAACAATATGGAACAAACTAAACAAAGTAATTTCCAAAGAAATACATATGTATATGAACATTTGACCACAACCAGATCGATTATGAACGGTTCATTGCATACTACAAGACTTATCAATCACATTGCAACGTTGCTTATAGAACCATTTGGTACTTAAACCTTAAAATTTAAAACAACATATGTTTATGTTTGAATTTGGATCATATTCCAGCTGAGCATTCCACGGGAGGAACAGGAAAACGAGATCTGTCAGTACAATAATCATAGATCATATGGTTCATTCGGACCCATCTATAACTTCGAGCTTCAACTGGACTTAATTGGTGATATGCGCTACCTTCCCACCAATTTTTTGGATTAGCGGGACAATTTGCTGGTCCAGGAACTGGACATCCTTCTATGTCAAAATCTTTGTAGTAAGCATAAAATGGTGCTCCTGACCAATTGATTTTCTCTATTCCTCCACGTGTCGCCCAATCATCAGCTTCCCACAATGTGGAATATACACCCATTGGTTGAAATCTTGGATATGGTACTTTCCTAGCTTCATTGTTCTTATAAACCCTAATGGGTATATTGTCTATGTAGAACCTACACACAGGACATATTAGACGTTTAGAAAATATTCATTAGTTTACATAATTTAATGCAACAAAAAGATCCATATATTTGAATATTTTTGTTTTCTTAGAGGTTATGGCTAATGGATTATAAAATTATGGGACATTTATATGGTCAAATCTATGAATGCACCCAAAACAAATATGCTGTCTCTTTCATTCTCTTACTGTATGTCCCACAGGCCTACAAAATATTAAACTAATCATGTCTCTCGTGACAAAATGAAAAGACAAGAATAGTTAAACGAATCTTGTAGTACTAAATTATTGGTTAACTATTACTGTTAACTCAACGATATGTTAACATTTTTTTTCTGGAACAATTAGACAGATAAAGGGATAATTATGTAAAGATATACTATTTTAGCATGACTTACACAATACGGAGATGGTTCCATGAAATGGCGTATTCATGGAAGTCCCGAGAAGGGTCAAACCAAAGGTTGACTCTTTGCTCTCTATCGCCTTTACCACGAGCAAATACGTTGGTTTGCACAGTGTAGGGTTGTCCACTTCGGTTTCCCAAGAATTCAAAATCTAGCTCGTCTCTTACAGAATCTGTATCTGAATTCATCTGCATGCGCAATTATTATATTTATCTATTTATACTATAACCAAAACATTTTGAAATGTAGCAACGCAAACTAAATATTTGTCTATATTTACATAGAAGGCAGCAACTGTTCCCGCCGAATCACCAGGGATGAGTTTGATTTTCATGCTCACGCGGCCAAACAAATACTGCTTTTTCGAAGCGAACCCACATCCTAAACCAATGTTAACAAAACATTTAAAATATGGAACTGAAGATATATGCATTAAGTTTCCACAAATTGATTATAATGCATGTAAAAAACCTGAGTTAGGGTCCAATTTGAGCTGAATGGCTCTTCCTCCATCGATTTGAGTGATATGAGCATCGGACCATGTAATCCTAAAGTCATCCGCAAACTTAGCCGGTCTACTTAAAACCGGCCGGTACAATGCAACAAATAAGCATAAGCTTATTACGAAAGCATTTCTTGCAGAGAATAGCGACACCACCATTGTTGCTTTGTAGTTGTAGATTAATGAAGACCTTATGATGATGGGTTTGATCGAAATTAGAGCATCGAAGCCATATTTATAGAAAGACGCATGTAGGTAAATGTATGTATAATTATTGCTCTATTGGGGAATGCATCATTTAGAGCTTAGCTTTTCAGTACAGCTAACCACTGATCGATCGTCTCCAAATTTTTGGGCCTACCACTTTTCTATTATTGTTGTTATTATTATGTTTTAATATTCATTGAATATGTCGTTTTTCCCCCAAATCTTCCTGTTCTTTCACTTTTTTTGTTACTATTTGAATTTAATTTAGTTTTTGGTAAAACTAATCACATTATTACATTTTTCGTAGTGTCAAGTGAAGCAAGAAAAGCATTTTATACGAAGAGTTTGAACAACTATGAAAACAAAAATCTGATTCCAATATCTTTGTGATAAAAAGTAATATTTATTGGCTCTCAATGATTGAAGCAGATGAATTTCGCCAACGGACTGAGAGCGCGGTGCTATCTCCTTCAGACACGTGTCGTCACTGCACTGCTCTGCTAGCCTCGCACAGTGATACAATCGTATCTTCTATTTTAAATGGTGGATATTTTGTAAATATATCCCTACATAAAGTTAGTTTTCGTAGTTTTGTATCACAACAAAACGAGATTTCAATATCGCAAAATATTGTAACCCTAACTTAGAGTAATGGTTTACTTAATTTGATTCGCAACAAGCGAGATGACAACGCTTTTTTTGTTATGAACCCTATGATGGCAAGTTCAGTGTAGTAATTTAGTTCACACACCCTCTTTCACATGTTTATTTTGCACTTTAAAAATGTATTTTAGTTGCTCTGATGAGAATAGCTGTGAAGTATTGATTATGATTGTTTCGTAGACATTTTAACTTATCAAGAGAAAATGAAAATATGAAAGTTGTTAAATGTGGAGAGGCGTGAAAGACAATCAGAGACAGACTAGTAGGGATATGTCATGTATAATTTATGGATATTAGCTTTCATTTCCTTATCCACACCACACAAGTCGTGTTCGCTGAATAGTTCATATCCCCTTTTTATTTATTTCATTTCTCACTCAAACGTCGTAAGAAAATTAAATTTATCAGGCAATTTGCTACTCTAGTTTCGAGACTTCAATCCCAAGAAGAGTAAAGTTTGATTGGCTAGCTAGTTCATTTGGGAGTTGGGGAATAGCCGTTTAAAACTATATATATGAAAGCTCTTTGTAAATTTTGTGTTAAACGTATGCTTGCTGTGTTTGATTTTATTTTTTTTTTCTTCTTTTAAATAGACTTTGAATTTTTTACATATGCTTTTGACCCGAAAAAACAAACTTCTTACATATGCACATATTTTTTTTAAAAAAATATATATTTATATAGCGTTTGTAATCAGAATTTCGTTCGAATACACTTAATCAAAAATAAAACTTTGTTCAAATACACCAATTGCATTTGCGTTAAAAGAGCTCTACTCTCTAGAGCATCATATAAGTAGATCTCCACTGTTCATTTCGAAGCTTACATTATCATAAATTTTTTGAAACCCATGCAAAAAGTTGATGATTTTGAGAGTTCGATCTGATGCAATATTTGTTTTGGCTAGGATAAGCGTTACCATGTCTAATAATGTACTAACAAACCCTGGAATTTTTGCATGAAAACGATAGTTATCAAATTAGTAACAATTAAGACTAATTAATCTAGAAGGACACACCACAGTGGACAAACCCACATGGAATTAAGAACAATGGATAAGAAATTGACGGACTCCATAAATTTCATCAAACAAATCTATTTAACCAAAAATTAATGTCATGTCTTTGATTATTTTACCTTTCCATTATAGAGATGATACTGATTAAATATGCTACCCACCTTTTCTCATCCCTATGCCACCCTTTTCTTGTCGTACTTGTTCACAACAGTAACATAACCCGGCCGACAAAAAAATTTGATTTCAGCTATACCGAATAAAAACTACTAGTATGTAACTAATAGACAATGCTTCATCTATTTTTGATTTTGTTTTAATTTCTCACATATATTTTAAAACAATATATCTTTATTTATTACCTTTTGTTTTTGCTTCTAATTAAATTAATGTTTTTTTATAAGTGTTGCACCATATATATATTTCTACATTTAATTTCAAACTAAATTGCATTGATTAGAGTTTTTAAAATCAATATTTTTAAAAGAAGAAAAATGTAAAAAATTAAATCTTATAAAAACAGAGACTTTGTGGAAAAATCTTATATATATATATATATTTTTTTTTTAAACATTTAACCCAAAAAAGGTTGTGGACTTTGTGGAAAAATAGCCTATTTTGTGTTTACTGTATAAATTGCATGGACCATGAATCGACTATGGAACTACCCAATCTATTGTAAATTAAAATCTGGCCCATGTTAGGCCCATGATATGGTTACGACAATCATGGGTCATTCTTTGTATATATTTGGACTGCATTGATTAGTCACCCAGCCCAACCTAGATTCGAACTCACATGTTGAATAGCATGGTCTTAAAAAGTGCCGAAAAATATGTCCCCTTAATTGTACTGCAAACAAACCGGCTGTAGAATAGGCAGCCCACGACAAATGTGATTAGTGTCGTTAATGATTTAGTCAGACACGAAAATAACTTAATTAATAAAAGACCTTTTCTGTATAAGAAAAAGTGAAAAACACATTTTCTGAAAATATTAAGAAAAAGTGATTTTTTCTTTCAAATTCAAGTATATTTTTAAAAAAATCCAGTAAACAAAAATGTTGAATCTATAGATCACTGTCAGGGTTTTAGCGTTTATTTATTGGTTGTAAACTTCCTTCTTTCATAAATTTACTTAGTTATATACGATACGACTGCATTGGTGTTAATCTTGAATGATAAAGAAAATGTTTGACAGTGGTTAACTGAACATAGCAAATGAGAATATAATTGTTTTAATCATTGGAAAAAGAAATTGGGAAGAGTGAGCGAAACGTGTTGACACAGTTCTGAATATCATTTTAAATAAATTTGTCTTTTGGTCAAAAAATTATTTATATATACATAAGTAAATTTTGGATAGAAGAATACGAAAAGGCAAGGACGCACGGTATTGGCCAGTCAGGTGAGGTGGGTCCTTTTACTGCTCCAGTCAGTCTATTACCACAAGAAACCGCAGAAACCAGAACTCAAAAAGCAACTCAAATTTTCAATTATTATTATAAAAATAGTGAAAGAAAATTCTGATATATGAAATATTTTAGTAATAAAAAATCAAATCTAAACATCTGGGATGGTCAGTTCTTGGTAAAAACCTTGAATATGTTTTTTTGTGTTTACTAAAAAATAAAAAAGTTCCTTTCAAATTTCTTGTATTTGCTTTCTTTTTTTGGGTTTTGTATGGTCTCTTTTCTAAACTAATTTAGTTTAATCTATTTTGTCGTCTTCAAAACTTTAATTTTATTTTTGACTCTCTTATGTATTTTTAGTCTTTTTATTTGGTTAAGTATTGGATATTTTAACTGTTCTTTTTACGTCAAAATTGATTATTCATCCTGCTCTTTTGTACCTACGTAATTTCTTTTTCACCTGATTCTTGTTTTATTGGACACTTGTAGGCTTGTAGCCATATGTATCAAACTATACATACACATTTAATAGAATCTGACTCCCGTTAAACTATACATCATAATTAATTTAAACAATTTATATAAAATATGGAGGTCCCCGTAGATTTTGTATTTTTCTTCTTCAAATACTGACTCTCTATACATATCTTTGATGATGTGATGATACAAAAAAAGGTATAAATAATATTCATATAAACAGATTATATATATATATATATATCATGTCAAGTCATATACAACGCTTACGTGCATATATATCCGTGCGTGTAGTATAGTTTAGGAAAAGTTTATTTGCCCTTCAAAGGGTAGTCACTTTCCTTTTTCTTCTCAACTTACAAAAATCTTCCTCTACACATCAATACGCAGAGAGACAGAGAGAAGAGAGAAGAGAGAGAGAAGGTCTAATTGTTTCTCCTGTAAACTGCAAGCCGATCTAGTGTCTGAAAATGGCGTTGTGCAGCAAAATGTCAAGCTGTCTACTGATTTTGCTGATTCTTAATTCGACCCATTTCAGTCTAATGGCTAATGGTAAATGGGTCAATGTCACATTACCATATTTTCAAACAAAAATTTCCAAAATCTTAATTCTCCTTTTACTTCTTATGAAATTTTCAGGTAGACCAGAGCCAAACTCGCATGAATCCACTAAGGTACAGTTCTTCAACCTTCTCTGTTTCACTTTTCTTCCAAATAAATTGATTTTAACAATATCATTAATGTTGCACAGGGAGGAGATCAATATCAGAAGATGATGATGAGAGGTTTAATAGGATCAAGACCACCAAGATGTGAGAGAGTGAGATGTCGTTCATGTGGACACTGTGAAGCAATACAAGTTCCTACAAATCCTCAAACAAAGCTTCACTCTCCTTCTTCTTCTTCTTCTTCCTCTGAGATTATTGATCTTGATTACACCAGAGGAGACGACAGTACTAATTATAAACCCATGAGCTGGAAATGCAAATGTGGTAACTCTATCTATAACCCTTGAAGAAATTTTTTACTTTTGATCGACAAATTTTCTTTTCTTTTTTTCTTTTGGGTTCAAATTCTAAAATCTCTGTGTACATATATATGCTTCAGTTGTAATCTTCAGAGTTTCTGATAATTCTGCGTTATTTTGATTGTGATGATTAGTCTGATAATGCTGTTTATTATAGTGTAGTTGACAAAAAAAACAGAGATGAATAAAATTTTGTGTTATCCAGAAAATGATTTATGTTTGTATAGATAGTTATTAAGATTTTGATTTTACAGATCGTGAAAGTAAAATCTTTTTTAAATCGAGAAGGGATATATTATCAAAAGAACACGCATCGTAAAGAGAACGCACGGAAACCTATTTTCAAGACGATTCTGACAAATACCAATTTTATGGATGAAAGTTACATCACACACGTACGTATGCATATATGATAATATATGTAAATACATTATGCATGTATATGTGGTGTATTTTTTTTTTCAAATATTGTTAGTTTATTTTCCTTTTTTTTTATATATAACATTGCTGGTTTGATAACCAGACAAATATAAGTTTGACACATATATCCATCGATGATGTCAAAATTCTAAAAAAGTTCCATAGATAATGGACAAAAACAATCAGCCGTTTTGCTGTCGTCCAACGTCGCCGTTTTCACGATTATGTCATTCACATTGGATTTTGGGTTGTACTTTTTTTTTTTTTTTTTATCAAAAGGATTAATTTATTTAGTGACCACTGGTGATTTTCTGTATCCTAGTACTTATTTCTTTACTTCGAAGGATTAATTTATTTAGCGACCACTGGTAATTTATTTACTTCAAATCACAAAAAATTAAAAGAAACAAGAAAAAGTGAAACCAAAAAATAAAATAAGATATCTTGTGACTAATTGAGTAGTGGTAGACAGACTAATGTATGTATAAAACTGTGCAATTGTACGATATACACACTAGTTTATTGATTGAAATATTACGAAATGACGATGGTTATTAGATGTACTCTTAAGTCAATGATTAATTTCTACTTATAGGCTATACGTTATAGCATGTTTTTCATTTTAGTCAGATCGACTTACCATCTGGAATGTGTATGCATAAACATGTAGAAATCAAAAAGAGATTGGGACAAAGACTATCATTATTTATAAAGAAAATTGAAGAGTGTGAGGTGATGGGATTGATCATATGGAAAGAGGCAGGGAAGTGACAAAACAAAAGGGAGAAGATGTGTGTTTGTGTCTGTGGGGTTTACTAATTTCACAAATCAAGCAAAGCAAACAGTCTTGAATCTCTCTACTGTTTTGCCTTTGAATGACTTTACTTCCTCCATTTTTTGTTTGTTTTCATTTCATTTATTACTTAATAGTGCAACCCAATAGTTGAATAATAAGTAAACATATTTGGAATTCGGTGGAGACCCAAGTGTCAATCAGAGTCAGTACACGCCTGCCACAGTGCTACCGATTTAACTAATCTTCCCAACGATAACGCCGCTGCAGATATAATATAATATCTTCGAAATGAGTCCTTATAATATTTAACTTACAGAAAATTATAACACACGTTATCCTAATATGGGTATATCGTCCAAAATTCGATGGAGAATACTGTGTTAAGCTTGGTTAGATTCATAAACATTTTGTAGTATTTATCATTGTTTGATTCAGTTATATGTCATTATTAAATTCATTTTGCTAATTTTATCAAAGTTACTACAGAATAATTAACCCTAATGATTTTTATTTAAAGAGCTCAAGTTATTTGCACTTTGCTAAACATACATCGCAAAACCATTGTTGGATGAGTTTCTGCGGTAAACTCGTCTAAATTCTGGTATTTTGTTGCTTAAGCTTTGTTCGTAAATGAAACATTTTAGTATCGTTAATCCCTCACTCAGCCTTTCTCAGTAACGGATACTTTGGTTTTTTTGTGATAGTTTTTTTTCTGTCGCTAATAAATTTTTGTTTTGTAATATCAATATCTATGTACCGCCGACAGATTTCAAAATGCTACCTTCCCATAAAATGTTTATAAATTTGAGAAAAAATGGTACTCCCTCCGTTTTTTATTAACTGACGTTTTAGATTTTTCACACAATTTA
>OVBI01002001.1:0-25213 GCA_900406495.1 Sisymbrium altissimum | reverse complement strand
AAAAAAAAAAAAAAAAACCAAAAACAATAAGTCCATACCAAATAACAAGTACCAAAAAAAAATATAGTAAAAATACAACATTATTCAAGATTCTATTGAATTTAACATAATAAAAATATATAACAAAATGTAAATCTTTAGCCGACCAAAAAAAGCAACTTCATTATCCAAGTCTGTGACATAAAATGACAACAAATTAGAAGTTAGAATCATGTAATATATACATATAAAACATAAGACATTATGAAACGTAAAACTAATTTACCTTGTCGTTATACATAGCAAGCTACCACAGTGACCTTCTTCTTGATTTGTTTCGGTTTCATACTCTATCAAATCAATACAACGTTAAAAGTATATTGACATAAAATAGAATAAATAATAGTTTAAAACAAAGATACATACTTTTCTGTAGCTCATCTTCGAATTCAACTTCCGCAAGTATTTGTGAATTTGTAAGCACCTTTGATTCATATCTTATGTCTTGCTTCATCCACTACTGTATACACATGAGAACCTCAACCATATAGTGAGTTAGACAACTCCTATATGGGTCTATTATCCTCTCACTAGTACTGAATACATTTTCAGATGCAACCGAAGACACTTGCATAGCAAATAAATCCCGAGCTATTTCTGATAAAATGGGGTACTTGCCATTGTTAACTTTCCACCAAGACAGTACATCTTTATCAGTTCCCAACATCACTTCTGGATCCTCACTTCAGATATGAATCTAACTCGTTTGTGTCTTTAACTCCAATGTCTTTTAGCAACGTATAATACCTTTTCTCAATCCCATGGTAACCAAGCTCATCATCAACAAAATCCATTCTGTCTATTTGCTGTTCTTGAGTAGACTGAGATGAATGAGAAGACTGAGACTGAGATGGTTGCACATTTTCTTTACCATACCTTTCACCATACTCCTTATACATGTCACGTAGAGTTATACATTTCACCAGTCTGCATGCTACATTCTCCGTATAGCTCCTCAAAACAAATTTTTGCAAACTGCATTTTCTTACTCGGATCAAAAACACTAGCTAGTACCAACATCTTGTTGATGTTCTCCAAGTCATCCCAGTACTTATCGAACTTCTTAAACATGTTATTACTCTCTGTTTCAGTTCAGCGTCATAGCTATTACCAATCAACCTAAGATTTGAAGCTATGTTCACCATTGCACCAATACACTTGTGTGAATTCATAGTAGTAGAAGCTGAAACAACTAATGTGGAGTTGTAGAAAATGACAAGGAACCTTTGTAACCTTTCCACCTCACGCCAATCAGACATTGAAGGAGGTCCAATCCGTTTCTTTCCATTAACAACCTCCAAAAAATATGGTCATTGTAAAGTTTGTCTTCAAAACTCATCTTATTGAATGCTCCCTTGAACTCAGTTGCCTTTTTCAGCATCAAAAATGTAGAATTCCATCTAGTTCTAACATCCAATGGCAAACTCCCCCTTTTCATATTCTTACTGGAATCTACCTTCAGTTCAAATGCCTTTTGTCGATTTATTCCAGACCTAACATACGAGATAGCATTACGGATTGCAGTCACACTATCATCTACTTCAACCAATCCGT
Organism: Sisymbrium altissimum; assembly: GCA_900406495.1. Classification (NCBI taxonomy): domain Eukaryota; kingdom Viridiplantae; phylum Streptophyta; class Magnoliopsida; order Brassicales; family Brassicaceae; genus Sisymbrium; species Sisymbrium altissimum. Next base: position 23,620 of record OVBI01002001.1, on the reverse strand, counting down.
CCCTCACAATCAAATTAATGATATGACCAGCACATCTTATATGCAAAAATTCCCCTTTCATTACTAAAGAATCCTCAGATAGTAAGGAGAAACTAGACTCAAATTGCATCAAAGCATTACTATTGGCTGTTGCATTGTCCACAGTCACACAAAATACCTTTTCTATTCCCCATTCAGCTAGGCAATCTAGAAGTACACTGGCGATGGTCTTACCTTTGTGATCTGTGACATACTTAAACCCTATGATCAACTTCTTTAACCGCCAAGAAGCATCAATGTAATGTGCTGTTATCACCATATAACTTGCACATGTAATAGGGGTGGAACATTAACTAGGAAGTAACATTAACTAAGATAGCAAAATAGAAAAGAATAAAAATTATCAGAATAAAGTAAATAAGCATTACATGTGACTTGAGAAACCCAAATGTCTGTTGTGAGTGAGACTCGTTGATTGTTAGCTATGAACTATTTCCTAAGAGCAGCCTTCCTCTTAACATACATCTTAACAATGCCTCTTGTTGCTGTTCTTCTTGAATGAGGGTTGTACAGACTTACCTTGATGGATTACACAAAGAGAAATATATGTTAGAGAATGAATTAGAAAAAACTTATACAAAGAATAAAAGAAAAAGAAAGAAGAGTTCTTTGTTGCAGAAATGTTTCCAAGCTATACTTGCAATAAAGGACAATGACAATTCCTCTAGAACAAGCATTTCATTTGATGCTTCTTTGAAAATATCCTCTGATACTTTTGCACTCTGCAGATGTCCGTTCTTACTAATAACCTGTTGGCTCTGAGTCGTCTCTTGCCCATCTACCCATGCCTTGTATTGCTTACAGGTTTGAATATGATTCCGCAAGTTTGTAGTCCCTGACTTTGTTGAACAAGAAAACACCTTTTGGCAATAGGAGCAAAGACACTTGTCACTGTTGGTCTCTAGTGTTGTGAAATGAGCCCATACATCTGATCTTGGAGGGAGCACGCGCTTAGCTTTAACTGGTTCAGATGTTGCTCCACTTCCAGAACTGTGTTTCCTTTTACCCCTCTGGTTTAGATCCTGAGTCATAAACTCTTTATCTTGGTCGTATGACTCATGTCCATCTGGGTTTTTCTCAGTTGGAGATGATGAATCCATCTACAAAAAAAGAAGCATATAATGGAGTAAGAGACTAAAAGACCAACATACTTTAAGATTACAAATATACCTCATTAAAAATTGCAGAAAAATTGCAAGCGTAATCTTTTCTATTCAACATTATTTTTGATCTGTTTTTGCCAATTCAAAGCGTATAACAAAGTGGTCTACTTATTACAAATTCTTATTCAGATTAAAATTTTAACAAGTATTTACGATCTTCCCTATACACCAAAATCAGTCCAGAACTCCAACTTCCCTTACAACATAACATATTAAAACTAAATCAAATGTCAAACACACAGATACAAAAAATTGAGTAACTAATCAGGATGAAGTAATGACATGTAACAAACGATTGCAGTAACTTTGCAGTAAAATAAAGTTTATTTAATAATCATATCCAGATATCCAAATTTCTTTACACAAATTTCAGAAAATGCAAAATCACAATGAATTACATAACTGCAGAAAAAAAAAGAGAGTAAAAAAATGTGATAAGGAAGAAACGAGAAAGAGACGTCTTAGTGTAGAAACAGAACATGATAACTACTTGACAAGCTTCGTAAAAGGTTTGTATATTCATAGAAACAGAAACATGATTTGTTGAAAACCAAATTGAATACATGATTCATAGATGAACAAAATTCAAAACAAAAACTCTAAAGCCAACAGCCAAACAATCAAACAATGCGACATAATGAATTCAAAGAAGAAGATGATTACCTGCGATTGATTTCTTGAAGTCTCAGATGGAGGAGACCGTGAGACTTGGTTGGGTAGAGTTTCCAGTTTGCTTGATTGAGGATTTGCTCAAATCTTTATAAGAATCATGATCAATTTCACATAATCCGCTCAAGAATCAGCAAAGGATATTGGATTTGATAGAAAAAGGAATATACGATATGTGTATATTATGATTCGGATTTCTTCAGTTTGCAATCGGATATCGGATATAACCGATCGGATTCGGATACCCAAACTCATCTAAACCAAAATCCGTTCGGATAAAAAGCAATTTTCATACCTGTACCGAACTACTTAGATCGGGTCGGATTCGGGTTCGGATTTCGGATCCGGATATTATGCCCACCCCTAGGGAAACCTACTTAATTGATAATAAATTTCGTAGGTATCAATTGTCTGCAAATAGTCTAATAGACCTCCGCTATATTATGTTGATTTGAACTATATATAATTTATATCAATATCAATTAGAATTTTATCAAATCTTTCTGATTATTTTTGTTTGTTAATTAATATTATTATATAGGATATGCCCCTATTTATTGCAAATTCACTATTTTCCTAATAATTCATTTCCATTTTAATTCATACCGAACTTTAATTTCATTGTTCCATAAAAATCGTATTGAAAATTTCAGATAATTTAGTTGGTAATCCTCTTTAGGCTCTTTATTTTTTTTGCAAAGATTTAACAAAAATTGTTATCTAAATATGTTTCTCGAATATAACTATGAGATCATCTTCAACTTTATATGATGTAAACAACATTCTCTAAATATATTTCTTTAGAATTCATCTCAGATCATCTAGAATTTGTGATATGTTAATTATTTCTTTAAATTATTATATTTTTTTTTTAAATTTTTTTTTGTAAGTTCAGTTAAAGCCAAAGAAGAGAATAGCTGTGTTGAAATAAAAAAAAATTCAGAATTAGCCATGAATTTAATGGGAAAATGTCATTTAAAGCATTAACTTTCAAATTGTGACCATTTAAAGCATGAACTTTGACGAAAGCCATATAAAACATCAACGAACAACATATTTGTAAAATAAACAAAAACTAAGATTTTAGATGACTTTTCACGTTCCTAACCTAATTCTAAAAAAATCTGAAGACTCTTCTATAAATTTCCCTACTTTCAACATCATTTTAGTGATTCTGTTATAAACCGAATGTGAATTGTCATCACTATTTGGTTCGGTCTGGATTAGTCATTAACCGGTTCGTCATTTTCCTATTTGTATTAGGAGTAGTATTCCTTATTGTATTATGATTACTTTTTATGCACTTTCCTTTTCTTGTAAAGAAAAGGAAAACCCTACTTTCCTTTTCCCATTAGGATTAGAAAGTTTCATTTTCTCCTGTGTATTAATCCTTATATAAAAGACACATTATCAATGCAATAGACACACGAAATTTCCATTCTTTGTCTCTAGTTTACAACACGTTATCAGCACGATAGTCTCTAAAACTCTAAGCTAAAACTCTAAAAGTTCGACCAACAAAAAGCTTAGCCGCCTCCATCAAATTGTCCAGAAACCCACGGAGGTTCTAAGGTACAACCAGAAGGTGCAATCCCCTCTTCCTTCTTAATCCGATCTGAGGTTCTAAGGTAAGTCTTCTAAACCGTAAGAACCATAAAACCCTAAAATTCATAAAAACCTTAAAACCCAAATCCTGAATCTTGATAGCTTTGTTAAATTGTTTGATTGATTGATTGACTTGATCATAATCATAACTGTTTATTTTAATGAAAACACTAATTTCTAATAGAAATCGACTGCTAGGTTGATTAAAATCCATTGGTTGTTTGATTGCTATAACTGATTTATTTTTTTAAGATTGAAATTGCATGATAAACTAATTGACCTAACAAGTTCTGTTTAAAACCGAAATTTGATCAAGCATGAATGCTTTAGAATTCGTATGCTAGTTTTGCATAATAATCATATAGACCTCGAATACTAGGAATGTCTTATTTGATCATCAGATTTATTTGATTAGCATTAAAGTTGGTAAACTTGATTTCAGATGTCAAAAATCAATAACTTAGATTTTTCTTCCCTAAATCTCTCTGGAGCTAATTACTTACAATAGGAATTGGATACTAAGATCCTCCTAAAGTCAAAAAGACTAGGCGAATGTATCGTTGAGGATAATAAAGAAAAAGAAATAAATAGATACAAGACAATCATAATCATTCGCCATCATCTTGCTGAGGGTCTCAAAAACCAGTATGTAACTATTGAAAATCCTCTGGACCTTTGGAAAGAGTTGAAAACAAGATATAACCACCATAGAACGGTGTTGTTACCAAAGGTCAATTATGATTGGAGGAATCTCAGGTTCCAGGACTTCAAGTCCGTGGAAGAATATAACTCGGCCATGTTTAAGATAGTTTCAACATTGAAACTGTGTGGTTAGGAAATAACTGATAAAGATATGCTAGAGATCCACCTTCCACATAAGTAACGTATTGTTACAATAACAATATCGTGAAAAAGGCTTTCAGATATATTCAAGTCTTATCTCATGCCTATTACTGGCCGAGCAAAACAATGAGTTACTAATGAAAAATAGTGAGATGAGACCTCCTGGATCAATCCCACTTCCTGAAACCCACGTGGTCACAGAAGAAAAGAAAGAGTCTAACCGCGTCAATAAAGAACAAAGGTAATACGGCCGTGGTCGTGGAAGATGGCAAGGACGTGGTCGTGGCCACCATAATCCCTATAGCCGGGGCCAAGGCCGAGGCCGCGGGTTCCAACCCGATTCCAATTGTGGTCGAGGTCGAGGCCGTGGTGCTGCAGGTACTTTCAAACTGAAAAAATCAACCACCAAATCAGTATGTCATCGATGTGGGATGAGCAATCATTGGGCTAAGACTTGCCGTACTCCCAAACATCTTAATGACCTCTATCAAGAGAGTCTAAAAGGGAATAACCCAGAAGCCAATTTGGCACAGCATGACAACGAAGGAGACTTTGATCATGATCAAGATGACTCATTAAACTATGAAACCTCGGATTGCTGTAAGTGATCAAGTTGATTTTGACATTTAGTTTTATGTTTTGATTTTATATTTTCTTCTAATTTTATGTTATCTTTTGCATTTGTTTTCATTGGTATTTGTCTTAAAACCTAATAAAGATAAAAGGATGCTATTTCAAAGTCTCTAAGATATGATCCTTGTTTTTGAAGAATGAGGGATGACAATGACAATTTCTTGGTGGATAGTGGGTCAAACCACACGATTCTTAGAGATAAAAGATATTTCATTGATCTTACACTAAAAAATGCCAATATAAATACCATAGCATGTATGGCCAATCTAATTGAAGGCTATGGCCAGGCAAATATATTATTGCCTAAGGGTACACATCTAGAAATCTCTGATGCTTTATATTCACCCAGCTCTAAGAGAAGCCTATTGAGTTTTAAAGATATTCGAATGAATGACTTACATATCGAAACAAAGGGCGAAGGAAATAAAGAGTTCCTTCTAATATTTGAGATTGCCCAAGGCCATAAGAAAGTCCTATAGACTATACCTGCTGTTTCGACAGATCCTTACAGTGCTAAGAATAGTATGATAGAGGCTAATGCCACGGTAAATAAGGCTTTTACCGAGAATTTCACTCTTTGGCACAACCGCCTTGGCCATCCCGGTTCAAACATTATGTGAAAGCTAATATCAAATACAAATTGGCACATATTGAAAGAAAGAAGAGTTATCCCTAAGAATCTCACGTGTGTAGCATGTTCACAAGGGAAACTCATTGTTAGGCGATCACCAGTCAAAGTGACTAAAGAAACAATAAACTTTCTGTAAGGAATACAAGGAGACATCTGTGGACCAATACACTCACCTTGTGGGACGTTTAGATATTTTATGGTCCTCATCGATGCGTCCACAAGATGGTCACACGTAAGTCTCCTATCAACTCGAAATTTGGCATTTGCAAGATTACTTGCCCAGATAATTAGTCTAAGAGCACACTTTCCAGATTTTTCTTAAAGTCTATACGCCTAGACAATGCTGGTGAATTCACGTCCCAAGCGTTTAATGATTATTGTATGTCCATGGGGGTAAGTGTGGAACATTCTGTGTCACATGTACATACACAAAATGGTTTGGCAGAATCATTTATCAAACGCATGTAGCTAATTACTAGACCATTACTTATGGGATCAAAACTCTCGATCTCAGCTGGGCATGCAGTTTTACATGCAGCCGAATAGATTCACATCAGGCCTTCTAGTGAACATAACTATTCCCCATCACAATTAATTACGGGTCATGAGCCAGACGTATCCCATCTTAAAATATTTGGATGTGCCATCTATGTGCCAATAGCACCACCACAGAGAAATAAGATGGGCCCTCAAAGGAGGATGTGGATATATGTTGGATATGATTTTCCCATGATTATTAAGTATTTGAGCCAACCACGAGTGATCTATTTAAGGCCAGGTACGCGGATTGTCACTTTGACGAATCCGACTATCCAACATTAGGGGGAGAAAATAATAAGCTAGTAAAGGAAATTACATGGAATCAATCATCCATATCATGGCAGGATCCTCAGAGTCAAGAATGTGAATTAGAAGTCCAAAAGATAGTACATTTACAAAAACTACCTAATCAATTGCCAGATTCCTTTGCTAACCCAAAAAGAGTGGCTAAGTCATATATACCAGCTGTGAATACACCAATTCGAATTGATGTTCAAGAGGGACACAATCAAGTTGCTACAGAATCTGAAGCACGTTTAAAACATGGACGTCCAATAGGTTCCAAAGATAAGAACCCTCGAAAATCAAAGAAAGGTGTTGAGAATGAATCCGTGGCTAATTTCGAGGTTAATGGACCCCCAGACATGACCAAACCGATGGTACCAAACAATGAGGCTCGGGACGCCGAGCTTCATGGTCCTGAAGTTCCTACTAACAATGAGATCTCAATCAATTATGTTATGTCTGGAATACAATGGAATATAAAGAATGTAGACATTGATGATATATTTGCATACAGGGTAGCACTTAAACTTATAAATGAGGATCCAGAACCCACGTCTATATTTGAGTACACTCAATGAAAGGATTGGACTAAATGGAAAGAAGCCATAAACGTGGAATTAATTTTTTTAAGGAAAAGGGATGTCTTTGGTCCAATAACTCGGACACCCTATGATATTATACCAGTTGGACATAAATGGGTCTTTGTGAGGAAAAGAAATGAACATAATGAAACCGTGAGATATAAAACACGGCTTGTTGCACAAGGATTCTCACAGAGACCAGGATTAGATTATGAGGAGACATACTCCCCTGTGGTGGATGCTACTACTTTTAGATTCCTAATAAGTCTGGCCATAAGAGAGAAATTGGATTCGCAGCTAATGGACGTAGTGACCGCATACTTATATAGTCCACTGGATAGTGAAATTTATATGAAAGTCCCAGAAGGTATTGAGTTCAAAGATAAGAGATGTTCTCGAGAACAACATTGTATAAAGTTGAATAAATCTCTTTATGGATTGAAACAATCAGGTCGAATATGGTATAATAGACTAAGCGAGTACTTAGTGAAAGAGGGCTATAAGAACGACCCCATCAGTCCGTGTATTTTCATAAAGAAATTTGCTAAGGGGTTCATCATCGTCGCGGTGTATGTAGACGATCTTAATATCCTAGGAACCTCGGAGAAAATTACCCAAACAGTCGAATACCTCAAGAAAGAGTTTGAGATGAAAAAACTTAGGAAAAACAAAGTTTTGTTTGGGATTACAACTTGAGTACATTAATAATGGAATCCTTGTGCACCAAATGGCATATACAGAAAAGGTACTCAAAAGATTTAATATAGACCAATCTCACCCATTGTCTAGCCCCATGGTCGTGAGATCACTTGATCTAAAGAAATATCCGTTTGGTCCGAAGAAGGAAGATGAAGAAGTCCTTGGTCCCGAAATGCCATATCTCAGTACCATAGGAGCTTTAATGTATCTGGCAAGCCACACAAGGCCATATGTATCATTTGCCGTGAATTTATTGTCTAGATTTAGCTCATGTCCGACCCAAAGGCACTGGAACGGGATTAAACATATTCTTCGTTACCTACAAGGAACGAAAGACTTGGGTCTATTCTATACTAACCAATCCAAAGAAAGTTTAATTGGTTTTGCTGATGCAGGTTACCTTTCGGATCCACACAATGCTCGGTCTCAAACAGGTTATGTTGTTACTCACGGTGGAACTGCCATATCCTGGCGGTCCATGAAGCAGACCATTGCGGCTATATCATCTAATCATGCGGAAATATTGGCTATTCACGAGGCCAGCCGTGAATGTGTCTAGTTAAGTTTAATGACTCAGCACATTAGAGTTGATTGTGGGATGTCCGAAGGGAAACAGGAACCAACAGTCATGTACGAGTACAACGCAGTATGCATAACTCAGCTTATGGACGGATACATCAAAGGTGATAGGACGAAGCACATTTTGCCAAAGTTCTTCACACACAATTTGCAGAAAGCTGGAGAAGTTCAAGTATTACAAGTGCGTTCAAGTGACAATTCAGCAGACCTATTCACCAAGTTAACTTATCAGATTTGAATGAGTCAACTGAAGGATCTTCAGGGATGTTCGGAATAGGGAGAGTAATGCGTGTTGTACTCTTTTTCTTTCACCACGGTTTTGTCCCAGTTGGGTTTTCCTGGTAAGGTTTTAATGAGGCAACATCCAAAGCGTATTACGGCCTGTTAATAGTTCTGACATCCAAGGGGGAGTGTTATGAACAGAATGTGGATTGTCATCACTATTTGGTTCGGTCCGGATTAGTCCTTAACCGATCTGTCACTTTCCTATTTGTATTAGAAGTAGTATTTCTTATTGTATTAGAATTACATTTTCTATAATTTTCTTTACTTATTAGGAAAAGGAAAATCCTACTTTTCTTTTTCCAATAAAATTAAAAAGTTTCCTTTTTTCCTATGTATTAATATTTATATAAAGAAGACATTATCAATGCAATAAATGCAATAGACACATAAATTCCACATTCTTTCTTTCTAATTTACAACAAATTCTTTCTTTATTGTAATAATCAAACAGGGTTAAAAAAAAATCGTTTAATTTGATGTCAACCAACTTTTAAACCAAAATAACGGGAGAGTGCAAAAAAGAGTATCTTTATATATAAAATAGAAATTGAGTCTTTCTCCATAAGAATTTAAATATAAGTAAACAAATTTTTCTTATAAAAATATGGAAGGTTTTTTATATATTATTAAGCTAAAAAATCATAATTTATTTTGAAAACTAAAAGATTGATCACTAATTTGCAGTAAAAATATATTATTTTAGTTTAAATAGTAAAGAAAATTTGATAAAATTATATTAAATAATATATATATTAAAGAAGCTAAAATGTTATAAATAAATAAATATATATTTATGCTGGTCCGTCAAACTAAACAACAAATAAATGAAAACAAAATAAAATCAGCACAAAACGAAAAGTGGAAGAACAAAACAAAAACATTAGAAATAAAAAACCCAAAAAAGGACTCACAATTTTAATAATAATATGAAAAAAAATCCAATTGGACTAACTGAATGTGAAGTTAGTATAAGAACAAAAAATAACAAAAAAATGAAAAAGATGAATAATAAAGTACAATTACGTAAAATATCAGAAACATCATAAAACATTAAAGATTTAGAGAAGATAAACTGAAAATTATAACTGTATTTAACGAGAATCGAATAAGAAATTTTTGTTTTGAAAATAAAAATATGTCATATCTATATCTTATTGAAATTCTTAAATAGTAACAAAATAAATTGAGATGAAATGGGATAGGAACTTGAACTTCTCACTTTAAAAAATGTCAGAAAAATATAATAATAAAAATAGTATTTCTAAGGTTACTAATATGAATTTAAGCATTTTTCCCAGTAGAACACATATGTTAAAATAATAAATACACAATTAATAATATTCCATAAAAATTTTAAATTAAGTTAAAAAAACATTAATAATTGAAAATTAACAAAATAGAAACTAAACTATGCTAATATATTAGATTGGAGAATTTTTCTGTATAAAAATGAAGAAAATATATGAGAAGAAAAAACAAAATCTGGTATGAAATAGGACAGAAAATTTTGAAACAAAATATAAATGATGCCAAACCCTATAAAAATACTAAATTATAACAATAAATTAATACAACATATAACTGAATAAGTTAATAAACAAAAATAAATAATAATCCGCTCAACCTCTAGCGATTACATAAAACTACAGGAAGCCCAAAACAAAAATAGAATATGAGTAGATAGGTTGTGTGGCGAAGACGTTAAGGAGCCGTTGGATGTGGCTACATCATAGGACAACACAAAAACTATTTACTGTTATCCATCACCACAAAGAATACCATAAAGTCTTTCTCAATATTGACAAGATTGTTCAACTGTAAACCATTACTTACCATCAATCACTTCACCGCAGTTAGAAAAAGCCTGCCTCAAAGACTGGTCATCAGTTCCCCATGAGAAACTTGAATCAACCAATATTCTTACAGAATAAACCACTAAGAAACAAATAAACTCTCTTATCTCATATTCATACGAGACAATATTTTTTTTACCTCCGACGAAAAGCTTGGTAGACATGTACCGGAGAGAACCGAGCATAGATAGGGAAGACGTAGCCTCAAGCATGTCGCCAACTGAAGCGGACGTCAACCTTTTGAAAAGCACAAATTGTGGTTATAGGCATTCAATCATTAGCTTAGGTGGTTTTAGCTTAAGTGTAGTAGAGACTCTAGGTGTAATAAAGTGTTTAGTCTTAGCCATTGGATCAGGTAGATTACCTCCGCTAGTGGCACATGTTAAAGACTTGAGTATAAAAGTCTTGTAGCCGTTGTAACGGCTAATAAAACTGTTCATCGTCTTTGACGAGAGAGAGAGAGAAGAGAGAACGTGTAATCTTGTTTTCTTTCAGCTCGGTTTGAGCGGTTATAGTATTTGCTGGTTCAATCTCAGCTCCGGTGAGATATAGCTCCTTCTCGGTTTGAGAAGAGAGGTGAACACCGGGTCAACAAATCTCTGCGTCGTCTTCTTTTAAGTTCTTTCATTCTTCTTTCGATTCGATTGAGTTAGAGCTAAAGGTTTCACAAAGTGGTATCAGAGCCAGGTTTATTGGCTAAGTCAATCGAAAAAAAGATCAGATCGAAGATGATGACGTCTCAGGCGACGATGACGATGTTCGACGAACTGGAGATTTCGGAATCTGGAAGAAGCGGATGCTTGCAAATCTCATGGTGCAAGGTCTCAAGGATGTTCTTGTGGAGCGCGATCAACCGTCTCTATCGGGAGAGAAAGAAGATCCGGAAGCGAAGAAGAAGTCAATTCAAGATGAGGTTGCAAGATCAGAACGCGATGAGAAAGCCATGAATCTCATCTTCATGAGCGTTGGCGATCACGTTCTGAGGAAGCTTGATAAGTGTTCATCAACGGCACAAGCTTGGGCAACTCTCAACAGATTATACATGGCCAAGACTTTGCCGAATCGAGTTCATTCTCAGCTAAAAGTGTACTCGTTCAAGATGCAAGAATCAAAGACAATAGACCAGAATGTGGATGAGTTTATGCGCTTAATCACGGACCTGAACAATCTTAACATCAAGATTCCAGAAGAGGTTCAAGCTATTCTCCTTCTAAACTCACTTCCACCAAGGTATGATTCTCTTAAAAAACTTTGAAATATAGTAGAGAAGTCATTAGGTTTGATGATGTTGCTAGCTCTGCTAAGTCTAAGGAATCGGAATTTAGAGATGCCCCTAGTTCTAGGTCTGGTAGTGAAGGACATTATATCCGTGGTAGAACGGATTCTAGGTTTGGAAACTCTTCTAGATATAAAAGCAGGTCAAAATCAAGATCTAAAGATGGCAAAAAAGTCTGCTGGATCTGCGGCAAGGAAGGGCATCTCAAGAAGTAGTGTTACAAGTGGTTGGAAAGAAACAAGGGGCATAAGCAGAATCATCAAGATAGAGGAGAATCAGCTTCAGTTAAGGATGATGCAAAGGACCCCGTTGGACTGTTAGTGGCAGATGTTAACTTGTCTGCGAGAGCTTCAGATCACGAGGAATGGATTCTTGACACAGCGTGCAGCTTTCACATGACTCCAAGAAAGGAATTGTTTCTCAACTTGAAAAAGGTATCAAGTGGAAAAGTCAGAATGGCAAATAACTATATTTCAGATGTGAGAGGAGTTGGTTCCATTAGGTATGAGAACCTTGACGGGACAACCTTTTTCTTACATGATGTAAGATACATGCTTGACATTGGGAGGAACTTAATATCTCTCGGTCTACTAGAAGAGAGAGGTTGTGAATTCAAAGGAGGGAATGGCATTCTTAAGGTAATCAAAGGGTGCACGTGATCTTCAAAGGAACAAGAAGACAGTCTTTATATTCTCTCCAAGAAAAAGCCAAAGTAGCTGAAGGGCAGACATCAGAAACCAACTGAGCAGATCAAATCATTCTAAGTCAAGAGCAGAGTCAGTTATGGCACAGCAGGATGGGACACATTAGTCAAAAAGGTCTTGACGTCTTGGCAAGCAAAGGATGTTTCGGAGGGAAAGTGACAGACATCACTTTCTGCGAAGATTGTGTCATGGGAAAGACACATAGAACAAGTTTTGGACCAACTCAAAACCTACCAAAAGAAAGATTGGATTATGTGCATTCGGATATTTGGGGTTCACCAAATGTTCCTTTGAGCTTAGGGAAGTGTCAGTACTTCATCTCGTTTACAGATGACTTCTCAAGAAAAGCTTGGGTTTATTTTCTGAGATACAAGGATGAGGAATCTATGAGTTTTGTGCAATGAAGAAAATGGTGGAGGTCCAAACTGAAAGAAGAGTTAAGAAGCTAATAACTGATAACGGCCTAGAGTTTTGTAACCATCAATTCAATGACTTTTGCAAAGAGAATGGCTTTGTTAGACACAGAACATGCGCGTATACACCTTAACAGAATGGAGTAGCAGAACATCTAAACATGACAATCATGAATAAAGCCGGGAGCATGTTAAGCGAGAGTGGTCTTGGTCTAAGGTTTTGGGCAGAAGTGGCATCTACAGCGGTATATCAGATAAACAGGTCACCTTCTTCAGTGTTGGATTTTAGAGTTCCGCAGGAGCTATGGACATCAGCTATGCCTAGTTTACTAAACTTAAAAAGGTGTGGTTATTTGATGTATGTTCATTCAGATGAGGAAAATCTGTTACCTAGAGTAAAGAAAGGGATCTTCACCGGATATACAGAAGGAGTTAAAGGCTTCAGAGTTTGGTTGCTTGATGAGAAGAAATGTGTTGTTAATAGGAGTGTTGTTTTCAGAGAAGACAAAGTCTACAAAGAAATCAAAGATGACACTCAAGATGAGAACATTCAAGGTTCTGAGCTAAAGCTTATTAATCTTGATCTCCCGGAGGAGCAAAATGATGTAGAAGATATTCCTCAAGGTGGATCTTCTCCGTCAACTGAGGAAAGGCTAACAACAACGAGTCAAGAAGAAGAGGAGTCCATAGACCGCAGTAACTATCAGTTGGTTAGAGACAGAACAAAGAGGACTACAAAAGCTCCTGCAAAGCTAAGTGACTATGAGTGTTCTGTAATGGAATATGAAGAAGAGTTTACGGCTTTGGTCTACTCTATGTCAGAAGATGCTGGGTCTGAGCCTTCTAGTTATCAAGAAGCTATGCAGGACCCACACAAAGACTTATGGACAGACGCAACAAAGGAAGAAATGATATCTCTTAAGAAGAATATGACTTGGGTTTTGATTGACCGACCTAAGGATCAAAAGGCTATTGGGTGCAGATGGATATTCAAGAGAAAGTCGGGTATTGCAGGAGTTGAGGCACCAAGATACAAAGCAAGGCTAGTAGCCAAATGATATGCTCAGAAAGAGGGAATAGACTACAATGAGATCTTTGTCCCCGTAGTTAAACATGTCTCCATTTGGTACATTTTGTCTGCACTGGCTCGTTTTGATATGGAACTTCAACAGATGGATGTTAAGACAGCATTTCTTCACGGGGAGCTAGAGGAATACATTGTGATGGAACAACCAGAAGGCTTCATAGATGAGAAACACCCGGACAAGGTCTGTTTACTCAAAAGATCTTTGTATGGGTTAAAACAGTCTCCTAGGCAGTGGAACAAACGTTTTAATGACTTCATGAGGATGAATGAATACCATAGGAGTGAACGTGATAACTGCGTTTACTTCAAAGAGGTTGAGGACAAGGAGTTTGTGTATCTCCTCCTAGTATGTAGATGACATTCTCATAGCGTCTAAGAGCAAGACAGAAGTACAGAAACTGAAAATCTTGTTGAATGCTGAGTTTGAAATGAAAGATATGAGTGATGCTAAGAAGATTCTCGGGATGGAAATAGAGAGAAATAGGACAACAGGTCACTTATGGGTCTCACAAGAAAGCTATCTAAGGAAAGTGTTATCAAACTTCATGGATCAATGTAAACCCATAGCCACGCCTGTGGGAGCTCATTTCAAGCTAAGGTCTCCAACTGAACAAGAGCTCAAGCAGGACAAGGTTCTGAAGAACGTCCCATATCAGAGTGCAGTTGGCAGTATTATGTATGCAATGGTGGGCACAAGACCTGACCTTGCATATCCAGTGGGTTTGCTAAGCCGCTTTATGAGTTGTCCTATGGAAGAACATTGGAAAGCAGTAAAGTGGGTGTTGAGATACATTCAAGGAATGCTTAATGTTAGGTTGTGTTAGAGAGCGCAAATTTGAGATTAGAGGATACTGTGATTCAGATTATGCAGGGGATTTGGATAATAGAAAGTCATTGAATGGAATTATCTTCACGGTTGGTGGCAACACAGTGAGCTGGAGGTCACAACTTCAAAAGGTAGTTGTGTTGTCTACAACAGAAGCAGAATACATATCGATGACTGAAGCAATTTGAGAAGGTGTTTGGTTAAAAGGTTTTGGAGAAGAGCTGAGATTCATGCAAGATGCATTATAGGTTCATTGTGATTCTCAGAGTGCTCTAGCATTGTCCAAGAATGCTGTTTTCCATGAGAGAACCAAACACGTAGCTGTCAAGTATCATTTTGGGAGAGAATTGATAAGCAAAGGAGAAGTGAGAGTCTTGAAGATTGGTACTGGTAACAATCCAGCTGATATTTTCATGAAGGTTTTGCCGGTTTACAAGGTTAAGGAAGCTCTAAAACTGCTTCGAGTTTCAGATATGTGATCATCGTCGGTTGCAGCCGGGGAGTGTCCAGGTATTTGGATGCAATGAGGAGGCTTGGAGGTTGATCTTTGCCTAAGATGGAGAATTTGTGGTTATAGGCATTCGATCATTAGCTTAGGTAGTTTTAGCTTAAGTGTAGTAAAGACTCTAGGTGTAATAGAGTGTTTAGTCTTAACCATTGGATCAGGTAGATTAGCTCACATAGTGGCACGTGTTAAAGACTTGAGTATAAAATTCTTGTAGCCGTTGTAACGGCTAATACAACTGTTCATCGTCTTTGACGAGAGAGAGAGAGAGAGAGAGAAGAGAGAACGTGTAATCTTATTTTCTTTCAGCTTGGTTTGACTGGTTATAGTGTTTGATGGTTCAATCCCAGTTCCAGTGAGATATAGCTCCTTCTCCGTTTGAGAAAGGAGGTGAACACTGAGTCAACAAATCGCTGGGTCGTCTTCTTTTAAGTTCTTTCATTCTTCTTTCGATTCGATTGAGTTAGAGCTAAAGGTTTCACACAAATGATAAGTATAAGAAACGGTTTCAGAAGAATGATACAGTGAAGGTGATACGGGGTGTGCAGCCAAATGTAGAGCGGTTTATGGTTCCAGAATACTCGTTCGTCACTTGTTAGCAGCTTAGAAGGCAAAATTGGATTGGAGGGCAACAACTCAATTGTGTACTCTGCAACAAACCTGAGGAGACTAGAAGCCATCTATTTTTCTGCGTCACGTTCACCAAGAAGATATGGAAGAGACTAGCGCTCAAGGCGTACTAGGAAACACGTTCTCAGCGGAAAGCCGGATTTCTGTCGATTGAAAGATTTCCTAGTGCGTTACTGTTTTCAAGCTGCAGCATACCATATTTGGAGAGAAAGAAACAGCTGTAGGCACGGTGAACCATCTCTAACTCTAACACAAGCTCAAATTATCAAGATGATCAACAAGAACGTTAGAAACAATTTGACTTCAATCAGAATGAAAGGCGATTTCTATTTTGAAGGCGCCTTGGAAATGCGACTCAGTGATTGAGGTTCTTAAACAGAGTTGGATCGCAACAATAATGTTTTGATTTCAGAGACACAAAATATGAAAGAAACCAGATAATTAACTTCACCGAAAAAGCACAGATTCTCACAATAATAGACGCATTACAATACAACGAAGAGAACTCTTTACGACGTTACGATATTATTTTAAAAATGAGATGGAGATGATTCTAACATAGTACTTATTATCAGCAACTGATGCTTATATTAAGCAAAAGAGCGAAAGATCCTCATGAACCAGTCATGTCTATATGGAATCAGAATATGGCTGATGACGAATCCACAGAAGACACCAGGTACATAGGCTATTGCAGCTGCAATCCAGCTCAATACTTGCTCTTTTTCTTCATCTTCTTGCTCTTGCTTTCTTGCTTCTTCTTCTTTTCTGCCGCAGGTTTCTTGGAGAGGAGCACCACAGAGCTCAGGATTCTCTGCGAAAGAAGAACTATTCTGGGTTTGAATCTGAGTACCTTGTGGTATTGGACCTTCGAGCCTGTTGCTAGAGAAGTTCATCCATGCCAGAAACGTGAGTTTCCCAAGCTCTGGTGGGATTTTTCCAGATAATCTGTTCATGGATAGGTCTAGTGACTGGAGATTGATCAAGTTGGACAGAGATGGTGGAATATGGCCTGAGAAAGCATTGTTTGACATGTTGAGCACTATCAGTTCCTTGAGTAAGCCGATGGATTCAGGAATATCTCCTTCTAGACTGTTTCCGGAGACGTCGATGATTTTGTACATTCTGAAAGTAGTTCCAAGTAGCTCCACCTCCGAACCTTTATTCGCCAGAACCACCGACTTAAGATAGTTTGAAAAGCTAATTCCTACAAACCTTTGCTGCTTATTATCTGCAGTGTATACACCTGATGTCATTGCACTCCAACCAGCAAAGTAATCCAATGACAAAACCCCAGTGAAGAGATTTTCCGACACGTCAAAGATTCGCAGCTTGGGGAATTTTAAAAAATCTCCAGGAGAAGATATGGGGCCATATAACTCGTTAGAACGAAGGACAAGAAACTGCAAATCAGGCAACAATCTCAACCAAAAAGGAAACGTGTCATTGAACATGTTGTCTTCAACATTCAGAAACTCGAGGCCAGTGCAGTTGATCAGAGACTTGGGAAGTTCTCCTGAGAACTGGTTGTGACCAATGTCAAGTGAGACCAAGCCAACACTGACAGATTCCTCCGGGAAATTACCAGAGAGGCTGTTATTTTGAAGATGCAGGACCGAAAGAGTTGTACTGAAATTCTGGAAACACCGAGGAATAGAACCGCTGAAGTTGTTGTTGGATAAAACAAGTGTATCAAGAGAAGCCAAGTCGCAGATTGTGGTCGGAACCTCTCTCGAAAACCAATTATCGGAGGCTGATAAAAATGTCACAGATTTTGGTAACAAAGGAAATGGATCCTGGAAAGTGTTTGAACTTATATCAAACAGATATATTTCATTTCTTTGAATAACATCCACAGGTCCATCAAAACCACTGAAGAAATTCTTGGAAAAGTCGACATACGCCAATCCTGGAAGTTTCCATATCCACTCTGGTACTTGCCCTTCGATTTGATTTTCAGAAATGTCTAAATCAAACAAACTGGTTTGAGTTTGTAGAAACTTAGGAAACTCAGAAATGTTGCAGGATGCAAGAGCCAATGATCCTATAGCTGAGGTAAGATTGAGAGTTGAACTGATCTTCAAATTATTCCCTGAAAGATCCAGCATATTAAGTGACAAAATCTGGGAGAAAATACTCAAGTCAACCATACTTATTGTATTCAAATAGGAGAGGTCAAGTAACACAAGTGACTTGAGACGCAAGAAGATGCTGAAATCAACCATGCCCTTCTATGTGTTCCAAGAGGAGAGGTCCAGATACGAGAGCTTAACTAGTTTCGATATAAATCCTGGGATTGTCCCATATATACTGTTTCCTCCGAGGGTTAATGTTTCAAGTTTTGATGATGAAGAGATATTCACAATCTCAAGACGACCGCTGAAGCCATTTCTTTCCAGGTTAAGGTGGATCAACGAAGGTATCATGAAAAGAGATGATGGGATTGATCCCGAAAATGAATTTGAACCAATATCAAAGTACTCCAGCTTGGAGAGGCTACTCATGTTAGATGGGAGCGTACCTTCGAGCAGATTAGAACGAAGGTCGATCCATGTAAGCTCGCTCAAATTGAGTAGCGCATGAGGAAAGTTCCCACTAAGCTTGCTCGTTGAAAGTAGCAACTTTGTTAGTTGGTTTAGCTTGCCCAATGAATCTGGTATTTCACCGGTGAAACCATTACCATCAAGGTCAAGATGAGTGAGAGAAGTAAGATTTCCGAGCGAAGAAGGAATCTTTCCAAAGAAATTGCATCCATAAAGTTTCAAAATCCTCAAATATTTGAGGTTTCCAATGGAATCCGGTAGAGTACTGGCAATATTATTGGAACTAAGATTAAGGCTCTGAAGATATTGTAGTCTAAACAGACCACTATTAGATCTCAACGGGCCATTTAGAGAACTACCCCAGAGATTTAACTCAATGACCTTGCCCGTCTTAAGATCACAAGAGATACCATCCCAAGAACAGCAATCAGTGTTGTTCCACCTTTGTGTCTTCTCATTAACAGCCGTCCCATTCCCACTAATGTAATGGAATTCGCTCTTGAACTTCAAAAGAGCATCCCTTTGGTCTGGACGACACAGATGCTTAGCAGGAGAAGCAAAAACAAGCATTGAGTTGGAAATAGAAAAGATTAAACACAATCCCCATGTTATCATCTTCCTCTCACTACAGGAATACATAATTTTCTTTTCTTTCATTTTTTTTCTTGTTGGTGTGAAATGAGTGATGTTTGATGACTCTTAGATCATTCGATTGTCTTTTATATTTATGGAAGAAATCAAAGCGTGAGTTAACAACATTTACACAAGTTTGCTTTGATATATCTAGAAAAAACGAACGTGTTTAAAACCGAAGCGTGTATTTCCGCTAATTTAGTAGAAAAGATGGTGTGCATCGTTTCATTTTGTCTCTTATAGCACTGTTTTTAGTCAATGAGTTTTACGATAACATGTGTTTATCACGCGTTTACGCTGTTACAATACCCACTGGATATTTCAGAAGGAATACATTGTGGCTTTCAAATTGAGAGTTAAATTAGTTTTCATATGCAATTTGATGAAGGTTTGTGTCCATCAATTCATATGCCTTGTAAAAATAACATTTCTTCGTGGAGGTAATATCATGTCTCTGGTTCCAAAAATTTATGCGACATGACTTAATTCATAAAGAGAGGAGTGATGAAATCAGATCGGACAATCTTCATAATGAAAGCCGCAATAATTTTATTTTATTTTATAAGCATTTCAATTTCATATTAATATGAGACGGATTGTAATAAGTTACAAAATAGGTAGAGCTGTAGGCTATTCCTTGCCAGAAAAAGAGTAGAAAACAAGGAGATAGCCTATGTAGGTAAGATCGGAGATACACTTACTCAAAAGTCAAAAGCAAGCCATGTTTGACTTACCCCAAAAAAAAAGAAAAAAGCAAGCCATGTTTGCATTAAGTTTTCAAAGTTGGGCCGATGCCGTTTAGCCAAGATTGCATCCCTGATCAAATGATTGGGCGACTTGAAAATGACTTGAGGCGTGCGAGATATGTTATTATGGAACCTGTCGTTTCTTTCAAACCATAATGCATTAACTACGGCATGTTCAGCAAGCTCAACGATTCCGTGAGAGCCGTCCATGTGTGGAACAGGACAGGACGATAACCCAGTTTTAGGATGACCAGTTCCCACACTACCTGGCTAATTTCACACCTCATAAGAAGTGATCTCTATTATCTTCATGGAGGTGCACATACAACAACTCTTGTCAATATGCAGGCCCCAAGAGGCCAGAGGAGCTCTTGTAGGAAGCCAGTTTAGATGATTAACCCAAATAGTGAAATCATATCTTGGAATGGCCCCTTTAAACCAGATATTATTAGTCCAAGGCTCAAAGCTTAGAGATATCAAACCAGATATCACGTTTGGGACAAAACTAATATTACATGGTTTTGGACTTGAGAGATATACGGGGGTTGTTCGGCAAGGCTAAAAGCTTTCTCTCAGCCAAACCGTTTCCCATGTGCACTTGGTCGAAAAGGAAACTTGCTCCTATCCATTACTGAGCCAATGGAAAGAGTCAGGAGTCGATGAAAGAGAGGATAGAGCAATAGCTGTTAGCTGAGTTTGAAACTCTTCACTCTTCGGAAGCTCTTGATCTAGCCGGTCTCAGTCTGCAGTAGCAGATCTGACCGTCAAAGTGATTGGGACACCTAGCTCCCTAGGACCGGTTGGACCAAAGGCATTGATTAGCGGTCCCATAGGAAGCCAATGGTCAAACCAGAATTCAGCCTTCTCACCATTTCCGAGACGACATCTGAAGAACTTCTAAAGGTCGATGGCTTAGAAGAGGTTTACTTGTCCATGAAGATTTGTTGCTTTCATCAATGCTCCAATAACTCTCCTCTTTGATCTTGTGATTTTTCATCCATGGACCCAAAGAAAGTCTGAGTTGTCAAACAGCATCCACACTAGCCGCAAACAATGGGTTTTGTTCCAAAATCCAAATAACCAGATTTCGCAGTCCTAGACACCCTTCTCGAGTGGGAAAGCAGACAGTTACAGAAAACTTTTGCAGAGGCCTTTCTTGTTATGTTGCCGTTACAGAGAAGCCGGGAACATAACGATTCCACTTTTTTCAAATAACATTTAGGCTTTGGGAAAGATGAAAGCTGAAATCCAGAAATTCATTCTGCTGTTATCGTGTATATAGGTTTACCCCCGGTTATTTCCGGTTGCTTATTTAATTGTAAATACCTTTTGGTTGCCTTAACTTAGCTGATTGTATATAAGCTAATGTACAGTAAATGTAAACACTTAGGAATAATAAAAGAGAATATTACATTCAGAAGCACTTTTATACTTATGATTTACAGAATAAGACACTTCTTATTACAAGAGCATTTTCAACAAGTTTTTAGACATACAAATTGGATTTTACCCTTGCTTAAGCTTGACACATAATTAAAATCTAACTTGCTTCTTTTGTGGATTTGTAATCTGGACCGTCCGTCAAACTCTCCTAATACTTTGCCTCAACGTCATTATAAGTTGAGAAGCGTAGTAGGTGTCAACCAAACACCATCCACAAAACCGGTGATGACACCAAAGTCTGTCAGTCGCGAACAGCGTATCCGACAGCTTCAAGTCACATTCTCCGCAGCAACCCAAATACAGAAACAAAAAATCAATCAATCAACACAAGGAAATAGACGAAACTACAAAGGAATTAAATCGAATTAAACAGAGCAACTAACCTGACTTAGCACGACCAAGAAATAGAATTGTCGGACGAACGAGTAGATCTACCGTTTCGATTCAGTTTTCGGTGTTTAGAGCAAAGCTAAGGTTTCGGTAAGATGCGGTTTCTATTCTTTTTACTTTTATAGATCCGATGAAAGAGATAGCATATAAGATATGAAGTTAAAAAAGTAAAAAGGTATGACGAATAATAAATGTGTGGCCATAATTAGCTCAAAAAAAATAATCTGCTAAAAACTACTTAAATTCCGCTTAATGCAAAATTTTATGCTTTCTCAATTGGTTTTTAGTTTCAGGGCTATTTGGACTTTCACCACAGTATAAATACCTAAAGAGAAAGAAGTGTCTATTATGTAAAAAATAAAGTGATAAGTGTCTTTATGTGTAAATTACTCATAGTAAAAATCTGTTCAGATATCTTTTTACTCTCAATTTCTATTATGGTATCAGAGCTTTTGCTTTTTCGTAAATCTCTTGATTTCACCTTCGATTTTTTCTCTGATTCTTCAATTTCACTCTGATTATTTTTCCTTTTCGCCATTAATTAACCTTCTTCAACCTGGATCTGCGAAGAAATGGGAAAGAAAGTAGGAAAGATGAAGACTTGAAGCACTTGGAGCTTGATGTCAGAGGACGAAGCTTATGCTGTTCATCTCGGTGATGGTTCAGCTTATTCCATCGAACATGAAGAAGTAGTAGCTACAAATCTTCAACCACCGGCAAGATCAGCCACTTTTGACAGATCTGGTGACAGGGGCGGAGGTATGTATAGAGTAGGGGTCATCTGACCCTAGTAAATTAAAATTTTATTCATAATACTTTCTAAGTTTCTAACTATTTTGTTATTTTTGTTATTGACCCAGTCAAAATTTTCTATTGATTTCTATATATCTGAAATCTACTTCACTCTATTTAATAGTTGGGCAATTGAGATGAAAATAAGTTTGGATGCAAAGAAAAAATTGAGTTTTGTTAATGGATCTCTTGCTAGGCCTTCTGATAATGATTACCATGTTCGTTTGATAATCGCTAACGATAGCGATATCGATCAACGATTTATTTTATTGTTCATTTGGTAATCGATAGCGAGAGCAATTAAAATCGCTGGATGTAATCGCTATGTTGTTTGTTTTTTTATCGCTATCGCTAGCGATTATAAAAAAAATACTCATTTTATTTTAACTTTACAAAAAAATTCTAAACTTTTTTAAATTATTTTCTTTTTACTAAAAAGTAAAGAACTCAACAGGTTTAGGTCAGATAATTCATCAAACACCTTCTAATGAAATCTAGAAATAGAGATTTTACCACTTTTCTAATATGAAGCTCAACCAAATGAAATAGAAACAAGAAGATAAACAGTAGCATCCCTTCATCACCCCTTAATCACCTTAATTCTACCTAATTTATCAACCTAATTAGATGACTACTTACTAATCATATTGAAAATACACAAACCCATGCTAAATAGGTACATAATCAGATGATTAATAAGAATAAGCAAAAAGAAATGAAAGATTAACAAAAGCAAAAGAGAAACTTGTCTTATATTAAAAGAAATACCCAAATGGTTTTAGGTTTGTACAAGAGATAAAAGATCTCTCTAAAATTAGGCAACAAGCCCTTTTATATAAACCTAGAAAGAAAACCCGGGTCAACCCAAATACCACGGGTCAACCCAGCAAAAACTGGATAAAAAGCAAAAGTCAAAGCAGGTCAACGAAGTTTGGGGCGCAGAGGAGACGTTCCAGCGGTTGGAGTCTGGCTGCTGCACTTGCCCGCCATAGAAGATGTGGCCAGCGGGNGGGGAGTTGATGTTACTAGTTTTTCATAGGTTTTAAGCATGTTTTCTTAATCATTTTTTATCATTTTAGCTGCATTTAGGTATGTTTAGGTTTGCATTTGTGTAAATTATCTAAATCAGGTCTTAGAGTGGTTATCTTGTGGATTTGGAGTGAATGGAGATGAGTCAAGTCAAGAAAAAATGGAGAAAGCATCCAAAACGCTGGCAGCGACGTGATC
>OVBI01002000.1:0-22397 GCA_900406495.1 Sisymbrium altissimum | reverse complement strand
TAGATTGCGAATGAGGTTTGTCCCTTTGGGCTACTTGGTTCCTAGTCACCTGAGTTAAACAAAAATGCCTCTAAAATTTCTTGAGTTCCTAGTCACTCAAGCGAACAGCCTAAAGAAAGTCCGTGATACTATAGTGTTAATGAGGTAATCTTAATTACCTTGTAACGTCCCTGGTGCCATAACACAAATGACTAAAGTCAAATGCCTCGAAAACTTATAGTGTCCGGCTCTTTGAATAACTAAGTCAAATGCCTCGAAACAAGGTAATCTTAATTACCTTTCTGAAATGTCCTTGATGATAGAACAAAGAGCTTGTCATACGGTTTCCTGGTCATCGTAGAATGTCACACAAATGAGCTTGTCCCTAAATAACTTGGTTTCCTAGTCAGCCGAGCTTACTCTGTTCCTATAGTAGTGCTTTAAGAGATGAGGTAATTATCTTTTCCTTCGTCAGTTCAGGTTTGTGAATTTCTATTTCTCTTTGTATATGATGCTTTATATATTGATTTAGTTTAGACATACATTCGACTCCTTAGCTTAATCTGTTTTTGTTTATGCAGGTTGATCGTAGTAGTACAAATTTATTGTGTTTCACACTAACGAGTAGTTCAAAAACATACAAAAGATCAACATAAGGCTTTCACGTTATTTTTCCATCTAAACAAGGTTACAGATCTTGTCTAACTTCTCCTTTCTATCTTTCTTTGCTTGTAGTTCTGCTCTAGGTTTCAAATATCACGACAAGAGTTTCAGGTTTATTTCTTTCAAGTCTTTATGTTTTAGGTTTGTTCTTCTCTCCGGAGTTCAATTGTCAGAATCTGGATAGGTCTATAAAAGATATGCTTCTCGAAAATGATTTGTTATAGTCTGTAGGTCACTCATTTGCTTTCCATTGAATCATTAGTCTTTGATATTACTTCTTCAACGCTTCTCTTTGGAAACATTGTCAGTTCTTTCTCTGTTGTCACCTTGTTATGCTTTGCTCTCTAATATATTATTGGTCTTTTGGGGCTGCTTAGTGAAGAATGTTCTAGAAAAGAACAGAAATTTCTTGCTTTTTGAATTCTAGTTATGTTCATGTGTGTTATATAGGCTTAATTGATAAGTTCGGTTTGTTTAGATTTGATTGATAAGTTTCGATTTGGTTTAGACTTGATTGATAAGTTTCGTTTTGGTTTAGACTGCGTTTGAATTCTATTTATGTTCGTGTGTGTTATAGACTTAATTGATAAGTTCGGTTTGGTTTAGACTTGATTGATAAGTTTCGGTTTGGTTTAGACTTGATTGATAAGTTTCATTTTGGTTTAGACTGCTTTTTGAATTCTATTTATGTTTGTGTGTTATAGACTTGATTGATAAGTTTGGGTTTGGTTTAGACTTGATTGATAAATCCAGTGTTTTTTTTCTTGCTATACATGTTTCCAATACTTTTTTTATGCATGTGATTCTTTATGGAAGAATATAGCAATTATTTGGTTTTCGAAGATTGAATAGTTTGTGTGCTCGGTTTTTTAATTTGGTCAGTGTTCGCATTTTTGTGAAGTTATCTTCTCTAATATGGAATGAATTATTAGTTTGTATATGATTTCTTGTATGAGAGATATATCAGATTGTCTTGATGCCACTCATTTGTTTATTTTTACATCGTTATTGGTTGATAAAGTTTTGAATTTTTTTGTTGGTATTTGGTTCTTCGACTCTCGTTTTTTTTGGAAATATTGTCAGTTTTTTATTTGTGGTTGTCATCTTGTTGTTGGTTTGCTATTATATTTTTGGTCTTTTGGAGGGTTTAGTGATCAAATGTTTTGTTTTCTTTTTTTAATTATTGTTTGTTCTGAATTTAGTTATGTTCCATGTTTGTTATATTGTTTGTTAATATAATTTAAAGATTCAATAATTTTGAGTTTCATAAGAGCCAAATCAAATGGAACCAAACTAAAGTCTTTATTGTTTACATAATCTTTAGATTTTGGTTTTTAGTTTTTGGTTTTTTTTTGTTTTGGTTTTTAATTTTGCTAAAGATTTTAGTAATATAAGAAACTTAATGGTGATTTAGTGAACTTTTATATCTTAACTATATTTGAGTTATATTAGTTTTTTTTGTGGTTAAAATTATAAATAAATTTATTAATCAAAAATTATTTCTTATAAAAATCAGAAAGATACTCATAGGTTTATTTAATTTTTGTTTTAAAAAGAGTTATAATTTTTAAACAATTAAATTAAGTTTATGGATTGGTATAAGAAATATTTTAGTAGTATAAATTATTTTCATAATTTTTATTTCAGATTTTGAAGAAATTAGTTATATTTATTAAGCTATGATTATTTGTAGTAGTAATTAGTTTTCTAAGTTTATTTATTTTAATTTATCTTTTACTATATTGATGTTTAAATATAAGGGAATCTGAAAAAAAATTAAAAATAAAAAAAAGCACACAACAATATACCATAAAACAAAAAGAAGTTAGATTTTGGCTTTTGCTTATAAATGGGTATTTATTTAAAAAATTAGTTTTCTTATATTTTAAGAAATCTATTTATTCAAAATCTTGAATGGCTAATAAAATGGTTTTTGAAAAATTTAAAACCAAATTTTTTTGAAAAAATCTAAAAATAATCATGATCTAAATATTATGGTTTTCAGTTTTTTTAAATCAATCTGTGATATTGTACAATGATTTTGATTTTGATTTTTGTTTGGTTTAGTTCAGAACATCCTTTGATCTAGTTGGGTTTTTTTTTTTTTTGGAAAATATTTTAGATGAAAGATGAAAGATAAGCATTCCCAAGAGTTTTTTATATACTAAATAAATTTTAAGGAAAAACATTAATGAGATTTAAGAAAAAATTATACTTATATTTTAATATATGATCTTAGTTATCTATGCATAAATTTACTTAATTATTAATTTATATTATTGTTGGTTCATATATTTATATAAGAGTTTTAAAAAATTATTATCTTGTTATCAATTTTTGTTAATTTTTATATTGGTTCGACTTGAAACTGGAGAAATTTATTATTTTATGGTATGTATTAATTTATTTAGTATTAATTTATATAGATTCTATTATAATTGAAATATACCAAAATTTATTAATCAAGTCCATATATTAAGATATTAAGGGTTAGATTGATTTATCCATAGCTGATGCGGTTGTAGTTACAGAAGTTTAGGAAATGGATAGTTTTGATTTTAAGCGACTCATACGATTAGCACAGCAATTGAAAATGAGTGTATTTGCGAGATAATTTTTTTTTTTTTTGACAACAATATAAACATTAAAAAACTTAAAGCGAAAGATCTATCCATGATGGTGGATTTGAAGCTATGTATGTCATTGCTTAAGGGTGGATTCAAGCATTCTGTACCAATTTATCTGCATGTTGATTTTGTGCGCGTAGAACAAGCTCCAATCTGAGAGTTTCGTAACATCTTTTCCATTCTTCAAAAGCGTCAATGTATTGTGAGAAAGCAAACCAATCTCTAGGGTTTGAAACCATCTTCACCACTTCAGAGTAATCAGTCACAAACATCACATGACTAGATAATTATAACCGGTTGAATAGATAATGTAGTAGTGGTTAACAACAAATTAACAATATAAATATATTATATAATTATATAAAACATCAAAATATATATTATTATAATAAAATTAATTATTATAGAATTTATATTTAAATTTTTATTAATATAAAATTATGATAAATGTTTAATGAATATTTATTAAAAGTGTCAAATTTTATTTATATATTTATAATTATATTATACAAATTTTTAATTTTTAATATTAAACTTTTTTTGGTCAATTCACTTATTCTTTTTTTTTTAATTTTCAATATTTATAGTTAAGTTTTAAATATTTTTTATTTTTATTTTTTATTATCCACAACCGTTTGGAACTGTAAATACTTGCAGAAATCAGCTTTTGAATTGAGTGATATAAAATAGTATAAAATGGTATAATACAATTTTTATGATTGTAATTAAATACCATCAGTTGATATCATCTATTCTATTTGTGTTTGTATTTGTAGATTATAGTGGATGAATAATCAATATTTAATATATTAAATTTTAACGTTTGAACTGATTCCATTTCTAAAAAATATAGAAATATTGTATTATCACTAAAATTTTGAACAGTGTTTTGTCTTTGTCAATGTAAAATGGATTTTTAAATATGTTATTTTAATATAGAATTGTTTGCTATTTCACCAAATATTTTCATATATTTTCTTAATATGAAGTTTATAACTGTATTCATATTTTCTTTATTTTAAAATTATCAAATATGATCTAGGCTTAGATTTAATTATTTTTTCATATAACCTAATCATCAATTTTTTTTTGATAAATCTAAAGATTAAATATGACATTATTTCGACTAACAAAAAAAAAATTAATTTGTTCAAAAGATACCCCTTAAAAATTCCCATTAACAAGTTAAATTACCAATAAACTTGTTAACCACAACAGAATTTTTTATAAGCTCCACCCAGTCATGTATTCTCTAATCACATAGTACTTCTTAGATTCTGGCAATACCACAGACTTGTTGAAGTGACTGAAACTAGCTTGTCCCCTTGCTATCGTTATACCTTTGTGGTTGTTTTTAAAATTTTCCGCATACGCATTGAGACTTAAAAAAACCCTTTGAATTTACCTAAATCAGATGCAAAGAACACAAAATATCAAAGTCTCTATCATTAAACTATTTAATTCAACCTGTAACCTATCTCACCAAAATCCACCTTCATAGCAATATGTCTAACATAACAACCTTCAACGCTTTATTTGCTCAAACAGAATCGACTATCAGCTTTGGAAGCCACTATTAAAATTCATGGCTGGCTCATACATATTATAGACCTCATGGCAAAATTTAAAAATTGGCCCCCTAATAAAAATAGAATACAATTTTACTATAGAAAAAATATAAACAGTACTTATTTTTATAAATAACAAATGTAAAATAAAAACTTCGAATAAAAAAGACTTCCAAATTTCAGTCCTATAAATGTTAACACTAAAATCATAAAAACAAAATTTTTTATTGTGTTTCTCCTTTTTCCAAGTGTTTGTTATATAATCATAAGTTCTCACTAACATTTTCACACTGTCACTTGTTTTCTCCTGAATCATCGAAAACAAAAGAAAAAAAAACCAACAGTCATCCATATAAAAACGATCACATATATCAGTTTTTTCGAGTTTTACTCGAAGCAAAAGCATGAATAACAGTTTCAAAATCAATGTTTTCTAATATGTTCTTCTCCGTACATAAAATGGCAAAACTATTCAATCATTCTTGATATATCGAAGATTGTAAATAATTTTTCAGCAACTCAAATTTTGAAAAACTTCTTTCTGCTGAATCCACAGTCACAAATGCAGTCAAAAGAATTTGATAAGCAATTGAAACATTTTGATAACAACCCGCACTTTCAACAAACTCAAGAATTTCACTAGGTTCCATAGAATTATTGGGTAAAGTTGTTTGTAGCATTCTCAATTCCGAATAAAACTCATTTAAATCAGAAAATGTTTTGTGAAAATTAGTACAATATTCTTGTAGTTCACTTTCATCCAATGCCTTTAAAATTCTCAATTCAAATAAGAACCCAAAACAATTTTAAAATGCATCATTTGATCAAATCTGTTTTTGACTGAAGCTATTGCCATGTCCACTACAATTAAAAAGTAATTAACTCTAAAATCATCCTCACCCACCCAATAGTACTTCTTCACCCAACTGAGTTTCATCAAATTGTTTTTTTCTAAAAATACGACGCTTAGTTGGAAATACAGGATCAACATCCATATCACGAGCAATATTTTGAGCTATACTCAAACTAGAAGTAAACCCTTCATCTCTATATTTTTCAAAAAACAGAACCACACCTTGCAAGTGTTTTACAGCATTATCAATGCATATAGATTTAGACTGTAAATTCTTATTCTCTGTGTTAATAGCAAACAGAATGTCATACCAAATAGCTATGCCAAATAAAAATTCAAAAATGTCAAACGCCATTATTAAGCTTTCAGCATCACTTTTTGTCATAGCATCATCACACGATTCATATAATTATACTAAAGCTGACCTTACTTATCGAGCGTGAAACCTAATAGCTTTGACACTTTTGATTTGACTCTCCCATGAGTTTTTGATAAAGATTTCACTGTGAAAAAGGAACATAATCAAGTAAAAGCTTCCATCTTTTTGTAGAACCAAAAAAGAATGTATATATGCATCGAAAAATTCCAAAGAATGAAATAGCTTTCAAACTTGAATGAGCCATATCACTAACTACAAGATTAAAACTATGACAAGCACATGGCATATACAAAGCTTTAGGATTGATATCAAGAAGTTGCTTTTGAACACCTTAATGTTTTCCTTTTATATTAGAACCATTATCATAACATTGACCTCTCACATTATCAACATCAAGATTAAGAGATTTTAGAGAATCTAACATTTTTTTCAAAGAGTCCTAATCCAGATGTGTCATCATCTACCTTAAGAAACTCTAATGAATACTCTTATACTCTTACTTTTTTATTTGATATATTCACACAACATATTATTCGAGTCATTTCATCTTGATGACTCACACCTGGTGTAATCAAGAATGACAGAAAAATATTTTGCTTCTTTAATGATATCTAAATGGAAAATTGAACATTATGAGCTAAAAGAGAGATAAACTCATTCTGAATATTATGACCAAGATAATGATGATAGATTCCTTGACTTTGAATGCGTCTAATATGATCTTGAATTATCAAATCAATTTTGCAATCATTTCAATAGAGCCTAAGAAATTACCATTGTTATCTTGATAAACTTTCTCATTTGTTCATTTAAATGTCAAATTCCGCTTAGCAAGAAATTTAACAGCATCAACTATTCTAATTAAAACTAGTCTCCAATGCTTTTTTTCTTTTGCAATTTCTTTTTGTAATTCTTTATCAATCGTTAGATTCTTCTCCAATTTAACTTTCAATTCATTCTAAGTTTTCATGTTAGCCATATGATCTACACCTCTCTCATGACTTAAGTCTCTTAGTACGATGCTTCCAATCTCAAATTCCATCATTAGCTAATGAACTTAAACAAACACCAGATTTGAACAATTTGCAACAAAAAAATAACATTTGTCCTCGTGTTTTGAGTAAATAAGCCAATTTCTATCAGTAGTTTTTCCATTACTTAACTTCCTAGAGTAGTATTCATATAAAAATGTCTAGAGGTCTTATCTAAAGAAAACACAAGATTCATTACTTTTTTATATTCCTTTTCAATTAATAGATCTCTCATTTTACTGTCAAGGTTATTCTAAGCCCTAGGATCATAAATATCAATGAAAGAACTCTGATTTTCATGAACATTCAAACTTTCAACATTGGATGCATCTACCACATTATCATGCTCATTCAAATGACTAGTGCCAATGCGATCATCAAAATAATCATCTGATTTAGGATCATTATTTATACTAGCGGGTTCAGGATTTTCATTAGCATTTTGTCTAGTCACAAATTTTATCCATAGAACATTTTTGTGATTTAATAAATAGTTATACTTCCTTTTTTCTTTTTCTCTTTTGAAATCCAGATAAATGTTTTCCAGTCTTGATTTAATCTTAAATATAAACTAAAAAGGAAAAATACCACCTTGATGTAGATGATAGAAATCTGAATTTCCAACGCAATATGACCTGGAATTGAAAAAATTAAAACAATAGTTGAAAAAAAAACGCCAATAATAAATTAATCAACAAGAGAAGTGATCTTCTTTAAATTGCGTGAGAAAGCAGCAGAGATGATGATTATATATACAGGCCTGATCATATTATATATATCAATAATTTAAAAATACAATCTTACAGAAATATAGAATGAGAGATTGAAATTGATAATGAAAGGCTATGGTGATCAAATCTGAGTGAATGATGATAAATTTTTTTTTATGAGACTTGAGTAAGACAAAGAAGATGAGACGTTTTTTTTTTTTAAAGAAACAAAGAGCCATGGAAAATTTTGATAACAATAAAAACCCTAATAAAAAGTTGCTGTTTCAAAAAAACAAAAATTTCTATGAGCCTCACGAAAAAAAAATTATGGGTTATTATTTTTGTGGGCCTCGTTTATTACTATTTATTGTCACTAAATTTTTTATGAGGCCTTGGGCCCTTGGACTGTGCACTTATTGTCCTGTCCAATAAGCCGGCCCTGCTAGAACTCTTATAATCTGTCTCATATGAGTAAAACATGTGATATCTTGAAAGACAACTCTTTATAGCCACTTCCACACCATATCTAGAATCCATGATGAAAATTAAGCTGTAACCCGGCAAAACATTTTTCGCTGTGCAGACTCCACCATAAAAACTTTGCTCCTGCATCTTTACCATATAAAGATTTGACTTGAATCTCTCTTAAAAACCATTAGCCTCACTTGAAATCATGCATGCCTTTGACTGTTCTCCAAGTGATCGCTTAGATAATCAGCAAAGGCCTTTTTATGATGCTCAAACCAGAACACTCTTAGTTGTCTTCAAGTGCCATTTCTCAGAAGCATTCTCATCTTTTATGGGACTTCCTTTTGAAATCATGCATGCCTTTGACTGTTCTCCAAATGATCGCTTAGATAATCAGCAAAGGCCTTTTTATGATGCTCAAACCAGAACACTCTTAGTTGTTTTCAAGTGCCATTTCTCAGAAGCATTCTCATCTTTTATGGGACTTCCTTTTAGTTGCAATCTCCAGCCTTAAGATGACATAATTACTATGCTGAATGCAACTTGATGTGTTTCTAATTGAAGTTTTAATGACGGAAAAAGCGAACGATCATAAAAATATAGCCGTTTTAATGACCAAAAAATGAACGATCATAAAAATGTAGCTGTTTTAAGCTTTTTTGCTTTTTTTGTTTTTTTTATTTATTCTAAACATACACCAGGTTTTTATTTGAGAATTTTACACTCTATGTGACTTTTCCACTTTATTATTACAAATTAAGTGACGTTAGTATTTAAAGTAACTTTCATTTGTCTTTATCTACTTAAAATCTATTTTTTGCCCTTCTCTCTTTTATCCACTTAAAAATCTTTTTTTCTTCTTTTTCTTTTACTTTATATTTTTCCTTTTTATTATAGTATACTTTATTATCTTTTTCATATATAAAATTGATTATTTTTTATATTTTATTTTATAATAAAAACTATATTTTTTTCTCTATATTTTGATATCCACTTTCATATATTTCAGGTATTTATAAATAAAAACTTGTGGACACGTTAGCCAGATCGTGGATATGATTGTTTCTATACCACATCATGAAAATACATAAAATACTTAGATATAACATTATAGTTATCATATCATGGACATAAAAATGTGGATACCAGATCATGAAAATAACTACAATACATGGACATAATAACATGTATATTAGATTGAGAACATGTTACCTTAAATACCAGACCCTAAGCATGATGACGTAGATAACATAGATATCAGATCGAGGACATCTTACCTTAGATACCAGATCCTAGACACGTTGACGTAAATAGAAGATCGAGAACATGATGATTTTGTTTTGTGTGTCAACGGGTTTGTGTCCACTATATGTTGTTCATATCATATATCGAATTCATTGTAATATTCTTTTGTGGACATGGATGTATATCCACCACAAATTTTTATTTATAATATATTTAAAATATATCAAAATGGATATCAAAGTATAGAAAAATATAGTTTTATTATAAATGATAATTTTTTGTTTCTTAGAAATAAATAAATAATCAAATTAATATACGAGTGGGTATAATAAAGTTGACTATAGTGAAAATCAAAAAAAAAAAATCAATTTTGAAAAAGAAGCAACACATAGGGTAGGAGAAAGAGGAAAAGAAGTTTGAAATACTTTTTGGGGTAAAAAAACATTTCTTATCATAAGTCATCTAAAACAACAAAGTCACTCAATTTGTAAATCAAATTAAAAAAATCATTAAAACACTCTTTTTTATAAAATATTATCCTATATTATTTTATATTTTAATTCGTGTATCAAGTAGTTCTCGCATTTTCAGTTTCTTTCAAATTTCACTGCTTTTTAGTAAAAATATGATACTATAATACAATATTTGGTTGTCGGAAAAAAAAAAACAATATTTGGTTATGAAAGAAATCAACAAACTTGTTCATTAAGGAGTATAGGTGTTTTCAAAAACTCCGGAACAGTTCAACCTTGTACCAGATAGCCATTTGCTTGGCAATGCAACGTATTCTTCTCCTTCACGGGGCCGAGAAGTTGGAGCTCCCTTCATTCCAATGTTTTGACACTCAAGAAAAGCCTGACAATTGGGAAACACAACACTACTCTAACCGAATGCCGGCTGTTGAGTCAGACAATAGTTTAGTTCAGTCCCCTCAAACAGACCAGACACCATCGGATTGTCCAGCATCATATTATGATGGATTGTTGGAATCAGTTGTCTATGGATCGTCAGGGGGAAAACAGGCAACAAATACTGATCCGGATTCACCAACTGCTTCTTCAGTTCTTCTGTTTACGTGTTCAAATTCTCTCTGAACAAAGCTCCCCCATTCTCTCCATGTCTAGGACACAACTCCGATTTCGAAACAGATTTGGTTCATTTTGGTCCAACTTCTTCAAATCAGAGGTGCACATCTCTTGAGGGCGGTGATTGGATAAGACAACTTCTTGGTGTGGATAGGGAATGCATCAAGTAGAAGAGGATTTTCTCGATGACGTGATGCATAAAGAGAGTTCTCTCTCTATCTCTCTCTCTCTCGTCTGATCTTTGACTCACTTCGAGTAGATTAGTCTATGTCTTTACATTATCAGTACTGTGCCTACCAAAAACAACGATCGATTAGCTTTTTTTAGTCGCCTTTATAAGCGAGCATCCTTGCTGCACGAGAGTATGATAAGTAAGGATTTTAAAGATCTTGATCAAACGGCTTGGGCCATATTAGAGTGTTCGTAACATGTTCGTGGGCTATATTAATGCTTTTTACAACCTATATAGATGGGATTGTTCTTTTATTTTGTCGTTCCTGGCTTGGTTTGTCTAACAGAGAAGCTTTTGCAATGAATGCATTTTTCACCATCATGCACAAGAAGAAATCTGTGTTTTAGATTTGCTCAGGGGAGTGTGGTTCTCATATAATCAGGTTTCTGGTTAATTCGCACCTATACTTTTTGCTAATTGGCTTTTGTGGGGAAGATATTATTAGCTAGATTATTGTATCTATGTTACCATAAACACCAATATGTAATTATCTGTCGTGATTCACAAATGATTGTATAGATGCATCTCTAAAGGCATATATGATTTCTCTTTTGTGTTTCTTATTTAGATGAAAGATGATTATTTGTAAATGGGTTTGTTCTTAATATTTGTCCTTTTCTGGCTCGATTTTTCTAATTCAGTAGTTGTTGATTGTCTTCAACTATTCTACCAGCCTTTTACAGTAGCATGCGTGTCTCATCTTACGGATCCTCGGCCTTTTACAGTAGAAGTAAGCTCTAGACTTTTAAGACCACAAGTTTGTAATAATTCTTTAAAAAAGCTTTTTACTCGGCTCTCTTTCTTCTAGATAGGAGTTCTGTTATGGTCTGCGGCAGGAAAACTCTCAAGACTTTCGATCAAGCTTTTTAAGGGTATTTTTTAGTGGACTGTTAAGTCTGAGCACCTCTGATTGAGAAAGCTCAAAATGTAGTCTGAGCTCCTCTGTAAACTCTTTGGTGGTTTCTTCTTTTCCTTGTTTTGGTTCCTAACCTTTTGTAACTGCATCTCTTTTATGATTTAGAATGCTAATGACTTCTCTTTAGGATGGTTGGTATTGAGATGGTGCAAGGGGAAGTTCTACTTCGACATGTTTTTGGTGGAACTTACTACCTTAAGAATATATAATCGCCGATTTACCATTCAAAATATATAACCACCGTAAAATTCTACAATAACGGTCACTACTATCACACCATTATCAAATCTCAAGCCCATATATGCATACCTACGCGGCTCGACGTGCAAATTATGCTTATCCAAACAGATTGTAAAGTTTAACTAATAGAACTCGTTTTGACGAAACAAATTCTTTTTTTTTCTAAGGCGATGACAAACGACAACATTACACTGATAAACGAGCTAACTCTCTTCTTTGTTTTCCAATTATGTGATTCTCATCGACTTCCTAATGAAACTTGAATGTCAAAAATCTGATAACAAAAACAAAAGAGATAGGTTTCAGATGAAAAGATGAGGATTATTGTAAAGGGAATTGGAGTGCAGAGAATATGGCTTGAAGAAAGAGAGGATGAACATCTTCTCCAGAGAACACCTCCGATTCCAACTTCTCCATGTGAGGCCATATCTAACAGGACATGGGAGACACAAGTAAGATTCGTCATTTGATTAACTCTTTAAGCTCTTACAACATCAAGTCATTTTATTTACCTCGTTTGCATATTGTCTTGTTAACGCCGTGAGATAGCCAAGTGTTGATAAGCACCACTGCTCTCTCTCACCGATTTCGGACGTTTTCTTTGGGTTTCCATTCTCAGTATCAACCTCCATTGCAGATGAGTTTTCATCTTCCGCACCTGTAGATTTTAAATCCTGCAATGAACTCGCTTTCGTTGATTCTGGAAGCCGTTCCTTCAAGACTGCCGAGAAACTTTGGAACAGCAGGAGCAGTAGAACCTATGCAGCACAAGGAAAGTCAATAATGAATACAAAGGGAAACAGTACACTACAAAGTAAAAACACGAAACAAACTTTTATGATACCTCAGTTTCAGAGAGAGCTCTGTTAAGAAGGGCCTCTTTTGCCTCTAGGGATTCCCGAAGAGATAACTCTGCCTCCCCTGTCTTCTCCACCGTTGATCTCAAACGCTTCATCTTCGCTGGATTCTCACCAAGTACGGGCTCACCTTCCACAAGGGAAAGTTTGGTCTCAGCAGCCTCCAACTCTACTCGTGCGTTTGCTGAAGCTTTCTCAGCAACCAAAACATTTTTTGTAATGTTTGATATTTCTTTCCTCAAATCAGAGATACGATTATAAGTCTTGTTAAGTGCATTCCCAAGTATCTGCATAATAGTTAGAAACAAAACTTAAGAATTTATTAAACGAACAAGCTCTTTAGAAAGCAGGTAAAACTCAGGACATGCTCAGCGAAAATGAGTGAGATGGAATGCAACTTACCTCCCATGGCTGGTCAGACACATGAAACTGATCAACATTTTCAGGGGAGAAGACCCATCTAACAA
The DNA here is from genome assembly GCA_900406495.1 of Sisymbrium altissimum. Lineage (NCBI taxonomy): Eukaryota > Viridiplantae > Streptophyta > Magnoliopsida > Brassicales > Brassicaceae > Sisymbrium > Sisymbrium altissimum. The sequence goes on along the minus strand of OVBI01002000.1, from coordinate 9,077 downwards.
TTGCTTGATTAGATACGAGTCTATAACCCATCATCCTATCGATTGCCACCGCCGTCATTTGTACATTGTTTTTCCAGTATGTACTCACTTGAGATAATAGCATCACCTGTTTATCATTATCAGGACAAAGTTTTGCAAATACTTGGCCATATCGCTCCAGGACAGTGACCATATGAGTGAAACTCTTCGATCCGATTTCAAGTAAGGTCTGTACAACTACTGTTAGAGTAACTTCAAAGCCATGAACTGGATATATCGTTTCTTCAATCCACGACATCATGTCACGTGCAGATTGTTTTTCCTTGACCTTCCTGTTTAATTCAGCTGATAATTGATGTTCTTCTGTCTTCTCTTTACCCTCTTCCAAGGCATACCTATAAGCCGGACCAACCTTTGCAGGTAGCAATTCTTCTAGGGCACTCGCATTCTCAATGCTCTATTTGACAGACAGAGAAAACAAAAAAACTTCTTTAGTGGAAAACTAAAGCCATGTGGAAAAGGAGCCTAATAGCCTGAGATTTTCTAAGAAAAATCTAAGAGAAAGATCATGTGATGCTAAAGTTTGGCAGTTCCTAATAGCCTCAGATTTTCTAATATATCCCGTAAATCGTAAGGAAAATCAAATTCGGCAGGTGAAATGTTACCTGCTTAATTTTATCCCAGTAAGACAGGCGTACTTCTCTTTGCAGAACCTCCTGAACAAATACACGCTTAGGCGCCCATTTGGGAAGGTCCAACACATAAGCCCACTCTTCCCACGGCCAGATGAATTGGAAGTTGGATCTGTTAAGCATGTAAATCATCCTCATTAAAGTAGAGAACAAAATACGTAATCAATGTCTAGTAATGTCTTACTGATTTATCAATTAATCTACTAGCCAATACAAGAACACATATCACGTTAACGGATCATAAGTTGAAAAATTAATAAAGCCACACTAAAATCAATATTTTACGTTTCTGTAACAATCATCAACTTCATATGATGAATAACTAAATTCTCAGTTAATCTGAGAAACACCCTGAAACTTCATAATAGAAAGCATAAAGTTAACAGACCCACCAAGTTCGTGTCTACTGAAAATTCATAATGTTTGAATAACAATCATCAACTTGACTAAAGAAAAGCTTCTAAGCTAGATACTTTTCTATCATATATGGAACATCCACAAAGCAACTTTTCTATGGCTAAGGTAAGAAAAATGAAAATAACTACTTACAAGTGGTGAGAAAACCAAAGGATAAGGCGAGTCCTGGATTCCATGTCTAAGTCGGAAATTTTCTCAAAGAGTGCACGAACAGCGCCAGCAACAACAGCAGGAAAGGCACCCGGAAGAGCCTAAAATGATTCGAGTATTTTGAATCAGGTAGGAGAAAGAAATGACACCAGCCATATAAAAACCATCAAAAGATCAGAGTAATCCTTTGTTGTACCTTACAAAGATCCATAATCACGAGTGTATAATAAAGAGTCTTGAACGGTGGCTGTGGTAGCAACAGTATCTGGGGGAATAAAAGGAGATTCGATTGTTATATCTTAAAACCAATTGGTGTAATCTACCCGAAAAAGACTACCGTTATGCTTTCATATACACTGGGAACACTCGATAGAGAGGTAACTTCCAAATTTAAACAAGAACAGAACTTCACCTGAGAAAATAGTGTCTCTGCCATAAGATACTCATACCGAAAGGGAACAGGAAGATTAGCCATGTAGGAAGCGCACTCCTTCCGACTAGCTTTGCAATAAATTAATTAGTGAAACAAAATTCTATAGAGTTTAACAAGGCAATCAAATTTTAAAAGGTGACCACAAAAAACAAGAAGAAGAAACTCAGCATATGATAAGATGTAGAATAAGAAACAACTATATACTAGGCAATTCAAGAACCAGAAGGATAGACAAGAGAAAGTCAAATTAGATACTCAACACAAAAGCAATACCCCTTGGTCGTAAATCAGTCACCCAGACGATTTAAAACAATTAAAATAGTGTCTAGTGACTAGATTGTTCGTAGAGTAACTCCTAAACTCATCTTGATGCACCTTAAGCTAAGGCTAAACATTTACATATCTACACCAAAACCAGCATACATGGACGACAGTCTACTATGCAATAACAGGAACATAGAAAACCAAGAGCACTCCATTTTTCCAAAATACATACCATCCATTTAAATAGAGGAGCACATCCAGTAAATACTCCTCAACCACAAAGCGATCGATCGGTTGTATATCCTGTGAGTTGAACAAATTCAGAATTAGAAGAAAAGAAATACGAACCCATATATCAATCTACATTTATTATAGATTAGGGAAAATAGCTGTTGATGACTGAAATTGTAATAAGTATTTAATAAAGTTCCAAATGAACAGAGACATCACAAAGCAGAATTATCACCTCCGTTTTATTAGCTGGAAATATATTCAACCTGCGAATCCTCTGAGGGTACCTCATCAAAGCATCATGCTTTTGCTTGCCAATGTGTGCTCTTGAAAGATCAGAAGGTGGACTCGGTGGTTCCATACATTTAATGGGCCGTAGCTCATGAACTTTTCCAGCAACAAGCTGAGCTTCGAACGAGAGATGAGGCCTAGGAACTAGCACATAGAAAAAACGTTAAATTGTCATCAATAGTAATATACAACTAACAACTCTAGTCATATGAGTTGATTAAGTCGCAAGGTAAAAGAAGGTAGACAGGGATAATAAAGGAGAGGGTTGCAGTCCTGGTGATACAGAGAGAAATGAAAACATTAAAAAAACATGCATACCACTATCAAGTTTCCATCCATTGGAAGCCAGAGACTGTATTCGGTCCCATAGATCCTCCACGAAATCCTAAGGAGACCACAAACAACGAAGACGAACCAAAAGTTACTACACCATGATATAAAATTTAACAAATATAGAAAGGCAGAAAACGAAATGTCAAATAGATTTAAACAAAAGCTCTTAGTTATGCATCTGCTAAGACATCTACCGAGACAAAATTAAAGGGGAAGCTAACACAAACTACATACAACAACTTCAAAAAATATACAATAAAACCAAACCTTCTCTGCAAGACTGCTTTCTGATTCGCTGTTGTGGAAAAAGTTCAAACTAGAGGATGAAGAATGCTTTCGGATGCTCAAATAAGCTTGTATCCCGACTAACACTCTTTCAATCTCATCAGGAACTTGCTGCAAGAAAGAGGGAAATTCATCAGCGACGATTAGTTAAAAAATGTAGCGTACAGCAGTTCGTATAGATGCAGTTCAGTGATCAGTAGTGCCCACTAGGCCAGCCATGATAAACCTAATATTTAGACTACCAAAGCTGGTTGCACATCCAGCCGGACCATATCATTATATAATTGGAAGCGTATGATCCTGTATTCTAATAGCCTTCAACGCAAATATCATATGTTTTCTAATACCCTGTTAACAAGATATTTTCTGGAATATTTTTAATTCGATAGCAGTACCTCAGCGAGTTCTGCTCCTCCCCACGGGAGACTCGACAAGATGCATATAACGTAAAAATCAGCTTGTGCCTGCCATGATGGATTTCCTTTTTCTTCATCCACAGTGGTGGCAGCAGATGATAACAATGTCTCGAACACGACAATCAAAGAGGCAGGTTGAATAACCTTACTGCACAACTAAAGAACACAAATAGAACATTTTAGATATATAGACAAATATCTGAAAATTTGAACAACTACTGTATATATTCCTGTACGCTTTTGATTTTTCAGACAGTTTTGTTGTACTAGAAAATATGAACCTACATATCAAATTAATGAAGCGACTGTGTAACAAGATTAGTAACCATACCAGGGAAGTCATAAACCGTAGCAATATACGGATACTGTTGCAGTTTCCAGAATCTAAAGCGACCTGGCATGTTCAATGCAGTAAAAAGACGTTATAAACAAAAGTAGGTGGAAAAACCTCTTAATCAATTTAGCTATTGAAACAAAACTCTTCTTGGTCATTGATGTACAGATTATTCACCTGGAAATTAGCTTGGACACTTTCTACTATCTTCCGGACAAAGTCTTCGTTCTCCAAGTTCAACAAACCAATCTTAAACATGTGCAAAGACAACCATCAAATTTCAGAGTATATATACTAAATTAAATTGAAATATATAAAAGGGAATAGGAAATCTCAGTTTAGTATGGAACCAAATGCTGAACACAAAACCAAAATTCCAAAATATGTCTTCATGCATACTTATACAGAGCAAACAATGGTAAAGCAATTTCTTCATTACTTATAAGTAGGAAGAAAAGTTCCTATATGTGTTCTTTTCGAATGTCACCACCTAATAATACCGCCAGTTACATGAATAAGTATATACTACTACAATATGTCATCTACGATATGTTTTCCATATTTTTTGGTAGAGGAAGCGATTTTTCCAAGCTATCCTTGGGCTATTGCTTCTGAGATAACTACTATTTGGTATGCATCAATCCACACATATCATACAAGACTCAAATCAAAACTTCAACAATATGTCATGAACGATAAGTTAACACACACAAAATGATCCACCTTAAGAAAAAAAATTCCTTATCTCTCGGTTTATGAAGTCATTGTTTCAAGTTACTCTTCAGCCATTGCTTCTGAGCTAATTCTTCTATGATATTCATTACTTCACAGATATCAATTCAAGACTTAAATCAAAATCTCTACCTAAAACACATCTACACGCATGCCCAACATCCAACTCAAACCCCCCCCAAAAAAAGGCTTTTAAGTTAATAAAGAGACTTACCAAAGTCCCATACAAAGGAATCTTATGAGGCAATTGTTCAGCACATTGCAGCAGAAACTGTAAAGATAAAAAAAAAATCACAAACAGTGAGATAACATGAAACAATATCCACATAAATAACCACATTGTTACATATAATCATGAAAATGTGATTACTACAAGAAACTAATTTTTTTTCTTTTCTTCACTACAGTGAACCTCTCAAAGCAGCTTATAAAAAAAAAAATGCAAATCCTAAATAACACTATTAGTATAAAGAATCAGTGACGAATTTAATTAAATTGAAACAAACGAAGTAATAATAATAATAATAATCGAAGAAAATGTGAAAGACTTCTTACAGGGGAGACTTGGTCACCAGAACGTTCGATTTCTCTTCGAATAACACCAAAGCAAGTCTCCTGCATGTAAATAACAACAAACGGTAAAGGTTAAATAAGCGAAAGAGCATCAAGAAAGAGTCGAGAGAGTAAATTAGGGTTTAAGACGCGAAGATGAATCGAGAGTTACTGACGATATGTTCTTTGTAGTCGGAAGAAGTGCCGTACTCGGGACCTTTTTCGCCGATTCGAAGGAGAAGACTCTTCCAGTTACTCATCTCTTCACACTCACTGCGCGGACACTGCCCTAAAGCGTTTCTTCTTCTTCGTTTTTTCTTGGTCTCTTCGCTTCCTTTTGCGAGTTTTAATGGATGCCGGTTTGGTTGACAAACGATAGCAAATCGAACCGGATTTTATTCCCGGTCATTGAATAATTTCTGGTTCAACCGTGGATCAATTATTTTTTTTACACCAGACGGAAAGACTCCAAAAAAACACAACCCATAAGAGAATTACACAATAAGGCCACCCCTAGCACAAACTCTATCCCCAAAAAAAAAAAAACAGATCAATACAAGAGATTATCTGTAAAACTTGGTGGCGCCAAAGTTTAAACCACATCTCTATTCACTTTAGCTATAAACAAATCATCCAATCAATTTGGTGTTTGTGTAACTACATAAGATTGACAAAGATGAGAAGATGAAACAGTAGCCGCAATGAAGTTTACCCCCAAATTCATTCCATTTGATTCATTCTCTAATTTCCAATTTTAGATCGAATTTAGAGAACATCGAGTGGTTTTATCCTGAGATCTAAACGCAGGCCAATACTTAGGCTTTCTCACTATTTCCACAAGAGCTTTGTCTTCAAAAGTAAAGAGTACTATGTTCATTTTATGTGTCACTATGCTTTCAATGATCCATACCAAGATTTATAACTTTACTTTCTCCACACTATTAAAACCGGAGAAAGTTCTTCTACTATGCACTAACACCATTTTTCTGTCAGTTCTAAAGACCCAAGTCGCACGATCGCACCATTTAGTTTCCTATATTTACATCAAAAAAACTCACATTACACTTGACCTAGTTCTCTGGAGGTTTACTCCATAGATTTGCATTTGTTCCTGCAGTCATATGCGACTCCTTATCCTGAGAAATCTCATAAGATAGAGTAAATAACCATTGTTATATCTTTTTTTTTTACCTTGAGAAACCGTTTCATGAGCTTGTAAACTCACTCATTTGAAGAGAAATTTATTCCTCTATTTCCAAATGTTCCAATTTAAATCACCCACGGCCTAAGTCCTCCTCTTCTGACATAACACCATTCTATTCTTTCCATACATTAGCAAATGATGTACATTCGTATACACCAATCCCAAATCAAAGATAAACTCAGGTAAGGGCATGTCAGCCATGGCCCAAACTTGTCTAGCAAATGTAAATGATTGTATATGCCTGCATCTACAGATTTAACATCTTCCATCAATATTGATTCTTGTACTAGCAAAACCTTTTTCGACTGGTAATGTTTTACTCACGCTATCCACAGGAAAGTACGAATCTTCGATTCAGTTTGGTTTTTCCATACCCGTACTTTTAAAAGATTGAGTGACAGTTGTATCTCAACTTACTTTCGATAGTCATTATTCGATTGAGTACATGCCAACCAGTAGGCCGACTTTCACCGTGAAGTCCCCCTTTATGAAATCTCCATATCAACGAATCCCTTTTATTGCCAACTCCAGAATGGAGGTTTGCTTTATGGTAGATGAAAGACTATGGCTGGTTGTATAATACCGAGTTAGTCTAGTAGAGATGATCGATGGAAAACGAGGTGAATGATGGATCCAGACGGCTGGCTGTACGGCACTTTCCGACAAGACGAGAGATGATCGAGTGTTGGTTGATGGAGAAATGATAGTTGCCACACGGTCTTGTGGAAGATACAGTGATAAGACAAGGCAAAGGCAAGAAATTCAAAATTTTTTAAAGTGCACGAAGTGCTTTTGCTTTCTTAAGAAAGTTTGTCAGTTTTATATTATCGAAGTTAAAAATTATAGAAGGCTGTAGTAAAACTTATATACTGTCCGTCAGTTATGCCCTTCGAGGAGAATTTGAAGCAAATTACATTTTATTACATAAGCGAATTTAAAGGAAAAAATGGCTAACAATTACTTTATTCTACGGAAAATTCAAAGAAAATATAATCAAGAAAATCAAAGAAAATTCGTTAGTCTAATCAATAATTTGAGTTCATTACCTTTCTTACCTTTGGCATGATTGTCGGGTGGAAGATTATGGGATGAATCTGGACGGGAAGACGCCATTGGGTGAATCTCGGGTTATGCGCATTATGCGCATGAAATGCTAAATAAAGTAAGTCTGTACGTCCTTTGTTGATCAAACTTTTCATGCAGATTTTTGGTCCGTCCAAAATTTCATGGATCGTTGGTTTGGCATGAATTTCCGGTTGGTTTTGATTTTGCTCGGTCGAAATTATTTTTGGCTCGGTCGGAAGAGAATTTCGTCTGGTTGGATGCGAATTTTGCCCGATTGAGTCTCGACTAGAACTTTGCTCGGCCCAATGAGAATTTAGCTTAGTAATTAGTCTGGTTGGATGCGAGTTTTGCACGATTGAGTCTCGACTAGAACTTTTCTCGGCACGATAAGAACTTTGCTCGATATTTGGCCCAATATGATCAGGATTCGCCTTTTGATCGACCCGATAAGGTTTTTGCTCGATGTTTGTCCCGGTAAGGTCTCAGCTCACATTGCCCGACCCGATAAAAAAATTTTGCTCGGTAGTTAGCCCGGTAGGGTCTCGATTTGGACTTGATTCGTTCTGATAAGTGTTTTGCTCGGTCCGATGGGATTTTTGCTCGATCCGTCTATGATTTTTTGGAGGAGGAAACTCACCAGCCTTCACTTTGGCGTCTCTAGCTGCTTTTGGTACCAAAGTTACTGCCTTACATACCTGGAAACTTAGGTGAATTCTTTGTTTCTTAGTTTAAACGCAGGCTTCTATTTGCTATTCGAACTTCTGTCTTTTGAGGATTGATTTGAAGAGACTTGTCTCATTGATGATGATGTCTTAGAATTTAGAACCCAAAAAAACGACCAACAGCTTAATATCTTTAGACAAATACTATATGGGATAGTAAAAGAAATGACCAACGAATAACAAAAATCTTTAGATGAAGAAAAACAACTAATGGATTTGTTGGATGGGAAAAAATCGAAAACGGCTTAATAATGTCTTAAGGCAAAGAATAAAAAAACCTAGGAAAAAAGCCACCAATGTCTTACATAAGATTTGTTGGATAGGAAAAATAACGGTCAACGACTTAAAGACGTCTTAAAACAAATACTATATGGAGATGAAAAAAGCGATTGATGGCTTAAATAAGACTTGTTGGGTGAACCAATTAACAGCTTACAAATGTCTTAAGACAGACTACTATATGGGGATGGAGAAAAAAGAGATTAACGGCTTTAAAAAGTCCTTAGATGGGAAAATACGACCAACATAAGCTGAATCTTGCAAATCACTTTTAATGCAAATCTTAGGTTTCTAGGATTTTGGTCGGAAGTCTAGGGATAATGGATTTGCTCAAATCAGTTGCCGTTATGTGCGAGGGTTATAGAAACGCAAAGGTCTTTTTTTCCATTCCTGAACTATGCATCTTCATTCTTGCAACATCTTTGTGACAGATATCAGAAAAAAAAAACCTTTGTTACAGAGTATAATAGAAAACGTATTCATTATAAATTAGTTCGTATTGTCAAAAATGAATGAGTGGAGCTGTAACAAAGGAGAAATCTCTACAAGGCAACGATCTCACATTTATCATTTCTTAACGCCGTCCTTTCAGAATAGCTGCTACAACCATTGGAACTAAGAAAATTAATGCACAATTTATTCTCAAGTAACCTTCACGGGGAAAGGTCAGATGCTGGACTTGAAAACTTTGATGCCAA
>OVBI01001999.1:0-25408 GCA_900406495.1 Sisymbrium altissimum | reverse complement strand
ACACTAAAAAGACTCTATATATACAACTTATATCATAATTAAAAACCATAACAACCATGATATATCAATATCAACTCCCCCAGACTTAGCATTTGCTTGCCCTCAAGCAAAACAAAGAACTAAACCAGTGAAAGAGGTTTGAAAACAAAGGAACTCACCAATTCTTTAGAACACCAAACCAACCAATACCTTTGTAAGCCACATCAAACAGCACCAACTTTAGATATAACATCAACTACTTCCCCCCAGACTTATCAACCATCCCAAATTCCAATCCACAATCAATAAGAGATCTAAATTCACCATCACTGACCTTTTTAAATTAAAAGCATGCAGTCCCACCGAGAGAATATCGATCAAAGGACACATGGACTCTTACCTGTTCAAGTTCTAATTATTAGACAAATTTGCTTCAAGTTTTACCTCTCCCTTTTCTCACTTCCATTCAGTTGATTTTTCCCTACTAGGGTATCATTTTTTTTTTATCAACTGAATGCTCTGAAATCAAGTCTTTTATGAAACAAAAATATCAATGGGGTCACCATCAAAATCCTTGATCACTCTTTCTAGAACATTATATTTCTTTTACTCTTTTGTTTTAGAGAACTGAAGGGAAGAGAGAGGTGAACTATAATCACAAACCACCTGTTTCAGACCTGAATAAGGAATCCGATCCAAAGTATACCAAGCCCCAAGATGAGAGAAATTAAGTTCATTCGATGTTAGGCCAGCTCAGGATCCTGCAAATACTCAAACAGATGTGGGGATAATGGTAGGTCAAATCATCTTTGGGTTTTCATATCAGTAAAACCTGCTGTTAATGGCTATAAGAATGGTCACTAAAGTGGTAGTCAAAGTGGTTGGTTCCAAGAAAAGCTCATAGTTCCTGACTGGTTTTGACTCAATAAAACAGACTCAAACTGACACAAAAGACTCAAAACAAAACAAAGCAAAATACATCAGTATTTTCCTCCCCCAGACTTAAGTAACACTGTCCCCAGTGTACCAAGCCGTAGGGTTGGAAAGAAACCAAAGTAAAAAACAAAGAAACAAAAACAAGGTTAAGAATACTTACCTGCAGAGTGGGTGCCGATCGCCTCTGGCTTTTGCATGTCTAAAAGGTTAAGTGCTAAAAGGAATTTGCTTTTGCATGTCTGGCTTCCCGTAGAAAGAATCTCCTCGTGAACTCCCTCTAAAAATCCTCACTGGTCAAACCATAACGGCTGTGACTACTCCCGGGAACTCCTTCCCATTAATGTAGAGTGTCATCTCTCAAATACTGAGTATCTAAATCCAACCGAAACTCTGATGGGTGCCCTCATATGATCTAGGTTGCGGTCCAACATCATTCTCCAATTGTCTGCAATGGCAGCATGCACAAATCCACTGAACTGATCCAAACCCATATCCTGCATCAGTTTAATTAAATCCCATTACATGGATTCATCTCTCTATCGAGCAGGTCACGGTGGTGGTGGTGGTGCATAACCAACAACTCGTGGGGTATCCTTTTATCCTCCATAACTCTCATGGTATCACCTTAACTCCTCCATTAATGTCGCATGATTTAGCTCTGCTCCCTGAACATTTGATGGCCGTGCTTGCTGGATGATTTGTCTACCTTTGGCTGCTAACCATTATGACGAGATACCTCTTATGCTGCTGCTATCCGAGCAGTCTCCTGTGCAGCTATCAAAGCATTCTTTCGTGTAACCTGTTGCATTACTTCCTGAGTGGTTTGTTTAACTGCCTTTTGAGCAATCCGTCCTATTACATCTTGATGAACATGTTGGTCATTAGTCTTGGCGACTACAAACTGCTTAATACGGCTGGCCAACTCTGGCGCGAGAATTGTTAACTTTCCTTGTTGGCATCTGAAACGAACAAGTTGGTTAGATTCTAGCTGAAACCAAGAGTTAATTATCGATGGACTAATTGAAATGGTGCAATTTTTTTTAAATACCCCGGTCCCACAAAACTTTGAAAATATTTGAAAACCTTTGAGAGCTGTTGAAAACCAAATTGTATCTACTACCTGCCTCCCGGGTCAGCACCGGAATGGCAAACCCGCTCTGATACCAAAATATAATACCGTCTCATCCTCACCCGAGAACGGCGTATCACGAATCCTAACTTACTCCACAATTCTCTCCAATTTAATAAACTTCCATTTTATTACTCAATTAACTAATAACTCCTATATATGAAATAACCGAAATGAAATAATAAAAATAAATATTTAAAATAAAATACAAAAATCATAATAATATCCCAAAGCACCTTATATATCAAACATCCATCTCTTCGTCAATATCACCTGAAATGATAAAAAGAGGGCTGAGTAGCGGAAAAGCACTTCGTGAGGTCTGGGATGCTATAACCTAAAAAACGCAGTTTCTATCATAGTACTTCAAACACGGAACAAAGACTAAACATGAACAACCACGGTACCTAAAGCACTCAAACAGTAAACAATGCCCTACTGCCAGTTTAAGTGACCGACGGCACCCTCCCACCAGGAGGTTAACATAGAATAAATGTCCAACGACACCGCCCCTGTGACGATTTATCGATCTCGAAGGTACCGGTTAACCGATTAAGTAAGCTGCCAGCGACATCTCGCACACAATCCTATAGTATAAAAGTCCGTCTCTCTACCTTCACAACCTCTAATGCCTCATATGCTTAACTATGTATTTAATATATATATATGCACATAATATATAACAAAAAAAATTATCAGTTTTAATATGCACATTCAATTGAGTTGAATCATCTATATTTCTAAGTTAAGCAAAAATACCTAAACTAGATCAAAGAAAACAGATCACATTTAGTACCAAATTCCATTTAAGAAATTCTAGAAAAAAGTACGATTTTGTTGTGAAATATCCTTCACCTTAGCCAAATAGATGATAACTGCAGCTTCGGAACTCTAAATGCTCAAATGAATGCTAAATCTGAAATTAGCATGAAAATTGAGTGAAAATGGTCTTCGACAACGAAAAACAAATATTCGGTCAATTGATCAAAATTAATTATTAAATAGTCAAAATCAACGTTCAAATAGGTTAAACTATTCAAACCGGAACTATATCCAATAACCTCACTCGGTTACCCAAACTAGATTCAATCCGACCCGACCAGACTCGAATTCATGAACCAACTCAATTTCTTACACCAGCTTAAATTAAACGAATTTTTAATGAACGAAGATGAATACAAAAAAATTGTATCTAATCCAAAATTGACTGATAGATTAAGCTATCTTTTGATTTGAGATCCATAAGAAGAAAGCGAAAACTTGGTGACGGGCTAGATTGATGAAATGTTTCCAGCTCAAAAATAAGCAAGAACCAGGTTGGCTATTGTAGAATATGGCTCAACTGCCAGTGTTTTTCTAAAGAATGGAGTATTGCACGTAAATAAACTAGAGTGATTTCAAAGATCAAGTTGAAAAGTTCTCTTATCAAAGTCATCTTGTTAGATCTTTATATGAGACAAACTGAAACATGTTTTCTTTAACTATTTTTTTTTTTTTCTGTTTTTTGCATTTTAATCAATTGTATGAGAGGTTGGACATTTTTATTAAACCAACTTAATTTAAACTGATCCAAACCTAACTAAAATTTGTACACATATTGTTTAACTGAACTTCTCTTCAGCCCAATTGATTCAATTTGGTTTCAACTAAACTAAATTAATAACTTAATTGATCTATTTTGATAAATAAAATAAATAATATTATTATGATAAATAATAATCACTTTCTAAGTTAACAAATACCAATTCTAATATGTTTCATAATAAACTAAAACAAAATTTATTAAGTTTACTAATGAAGTTATATTTTATGTTTATATGGTTTCTCATATTATACTCCCTCCCTCTATTTTTAATTGTTAGATGTTCTGAAAAAAAATTGTTTCTATAAAATTGATGTTTTCACTTTTCATTATATTTTATAATAATTGATGATGATCAATTGTAAACTTCAAAATTTTCTTTTGTTAAATTACTATTGATTAAAAGTTATAGAAAATTGTTAATCACAAAAAATGATATATTTATAATTGTTTTTAATTTGTTTTCTTAATATTATGAAAATTCTAAAACATTTATCAGTTAAGATAGAAGGAGTATTTGTTTATAAAAGTTTAAATTATAATATATGTAAAGATAACTTCATTTATTATACGGATATTGTAATTATCTATTTGTTGATGTTTGATGGAACGAATAACACCTCCTTCATATAAAATCTCACATATATGATTTATCTTTTATCTTTTGGCTTCACATCAATTTTTTTTTTTTTTTTATGGATTGTTTTCTACTGGTGAACCACAAATATGACCATCTTTCCAATTTCGAATATTTTGCTCTAACTCATCAATCCATCGATCAAACAAATTGTGGTCACATGCTTCAGATCATAGTCTATTATTTTTTGCTTAGCAATAATATGCAAGTAACAAATAAAAAAACAATTTAATACCAAACCTAACTAGAATTTGTGCACATACTGTTCAGCTAAACCTCTCTTCAGTCTAATTGATTCAATTTGGTTTCTACCGAACCAAATTAATAATTCAATTTATTTATTTTAATAAATAAAAAACACTATAAATTAACTAAACATAATTCTATCATGTTCTATAATTAAATAAATATTTATTAATTTTTAAGTAATGAAGTTATATTTCATATTTTACTGTTTTCATAATTTATATATGTTTTTTAAAATTTAAATGATAATATATTAAAAATATATATTTATTTTATAAATAATGTAATTATATATGTCTCATAAAAATAAGATGAAAAAGATGAAATGAATAGTATAATAATTAAAAATAATTAATAATAAATAAATTTAATGTTTTTAATAACTAATATCTAAATAATCATACGTGATCAGAAATATAATATTTACTATAAATTTTTTTCATAAATTTTATCTATGCTAAATTAACCTTAATAAAATAATTAAAATGACTAATTTACAATGATATATATTGTAAATCACAAATGCTCCTAAGCTAATTTTAAATTTTCATTATTTTATACAGTTTTTTTGGTCCTCCATTATTTTATGTTTATACTTAAAAAATAAACTTTATATATATATACATACATACATATATATCATACGGTATGATGACATACAAATATATCTACAAAAATTCAAAATTTTCTCCATATAGACCCAAAATCCATAAACCCAACAAAAGCCCAGAATACCGAATATCCAAACCAAAACCGGGTCGGGTCAGAATCTGACCGTCAGATCTAGCCAGCCGCTTGACTCCCCCTCTCCGTATAGTTTATACAGATCTAATAAAATAAGTATCTCGCCGGAAGCGCGTCGCCGATCACGCGCAATCATCTGTAATCCGCCTATGTTCCTCGCTTTCTCTCTCTCTCCTAATCAAAGATCATTTTTAATGTCAAAGAACAAAATCAATCTTTATTCGTCCGTGAAGTAAAAGCTTGCTTCATCCATACTTCAAATCTCCTTCTCAACAAACACCAACAACAATAAGCACTCGTCTTACTCTACACACAGACGTAGTATAGAGAAGAGAGAGGGAACGAACGAACGACGTCGTCTCGTTCGACAATGCTAGAATGGCTCAATATAGACAATCAGGAACGGAGAGATTCAGCGGTCGCGTCGGTTCATCACCTTCTTCTGATCACATAGCGATCGGGATCCGTAACGGCGTCGGAGGAGGAGGAGGAGGATCGAGTCAGCAGCAGCAACAAGGGAAAGCTAACCGTTGGAAACGATCCGTAAGACCTGACCGGATTCGTCGACTTGGTATCAGCTCTGTTATCTTCGTTCTTTGCCTTGTCCTCGTTATCACTCTTCTAGCTTACTATTACATCTCCGGCTTTACTAGTTATAATAACGGCTTCGATGATAAAGGTTCGTTTCAGATCTTCTGTAAATCGGATTTGTTTTGCTTATTATATCTCTTTTTAAATTTAACTTAAACATTGCGTAGGATTAGTAGATTCATACGAGGGCGATTTTTTGACGAATGTGACGAGGATTGATCCTGAGAAAGTGTTGGAGTTTGGTCATGGTTCGGTTGTTCATGGGAGAGACTCGAGGTATTGGGATAAGGATGATAGGAGAAGAGATGAGGATTATAATGAGGAGGAAGTAGAGGAGAAAGCTTCTGTTGAAGTGAAGAAGGAGGAGGAGGAGCCTGTGAAGAAGAGTTTGGATTTGAAAGGGATTGGTTTGTATAATGAAGCTGGGAGGAATGAGTTGAAGAAGTATGAAGCTGAGTATCAAGCTTCTCTTGTGAAAGGTGGTGGGGATCATCATGAGGGAGTTGTTGATGTGGTGGAGCCTGATGATGATGATGCTATTGATTCTCATGATAGTCAAGGTGATGAGTATGTTGATTCTGGACATGATGAGGATGAGAATGAAGAGATGCGTAAGGAGAAGGATACTGAGGTTATTCATTCTGTGAGTAAGCAACAGAGTCATGAAAAGGATGATGGAGTTGGTAATTTGAAAAGGTCACTTGGGGATAAAGGTGGTAAGTCTGGGAAAAGTTCGAGATCTGATACGAAAAGAAGAGGTCGTGGTCGTAGATCTTCAGGTGATGACTTGTAATTTAGATGGGTTGAGAATCTCATTATGTCGGTATTCTCTGCTCATCATTCTTTTGTTGTTCTAATCTTTCAGGTGCTTGTGAGATGAAGCTATTGAATTCAAGTCAACCAATAGTGGAGCCATTGAATACTCGGAAATCTGCTAGATTTTCCTTGCAGTACGTAGAGAATGAAGATAAACCTGATGGAGAAGAACAGTGGGAGCCTAGGTTTGCTGGTCATCAGAGTTTAGAGGAGAGGGAAGATTCATTTTTGGTTCAAGACAAGAAAATTCATTGTGGTTTTGTCAAAGCTCCCAAAGGCTCTCCAACCACTGGGTTTGACCTGACAGAAGATGATACGAATTATATTAGTAGATGCCACATTGCTGTCATTTCATGCATCTTTGGCAATTCTGATCGCTTGAGGCCTCCTGCCAATAAAATGGTAAGATTCTGTCCATCGTTGATGTATGTTTATGCTGTTTGGCCTTCTGTTTTCCACGTCTAAAATTGGAAACTGTGACCAGTGAGTTATGTATCGTTAGAGTAGCCTACTTCGCATACATGGAGCCTGAGTTTTAGTGGCACATACATGGAGCCTGCGTTTTAGTGGCACATACATAGTTACTAGCAGAGGCTTGTGAGTAAGAGTGGCACGTGTTGACCTTGGGTGCAGTTTAACCAACTCTTGTAGACTAGTGGCTGGAAATAAGATGAAAATGAGCAATTTTTGAGCTAGGTACAAATAGGGAATGCTTTGATAGTTGGCATCTTAAAGTTGGTTTGTGGTGTTTTCATCTTCCGTGGACAGCCATCTGTTAAGATCTCTGCTCTTATTAGGGTTTACCAGGACCTGGGAGTAGTCCTCCCGCGAAAATATCTAGTTTCATTGTAGAGGAGTAAGAGTTAACAAGCAACCACATGTTCCCTTAAGCATCTCAAAAGACAGATCTGCTCTGTTGTGTTTGTAATTTCCTTTTGCTTTATTGGTTATGATATTTTGTTACTTGTGCTAACCTGACTTTTTTGTATTCATTTAGATAAGTCGGCTGTCAAGAAAAAATGTTTGCTTCATTGTGTTCGTGGACGAGATTACCATGCAAACACTTTCTGCAGAAGGCCATGCGCCAGACAGAGCAGGATTTATTGGTTTGTGGAAGTTGGTTGTCGTGAAGAATCTGCCTTATGCAGATATGAGGAGGGTAGGAAAAATACCAAAACTGTTGCCGCACCGGCTTTTCCCATCAGCAAGGTGACTCTTATGTGATAGCCATAATTCTCATTTTGATTGGTCTAGTTAGCACATAAATTACCAGCATAAGTGGCTCATTCTTGAGTATGATTGAAAATTCCGGAAGAGCATCAGTTATATAAAGCATATGTATTATCAATTTCGATCTGAGCCACAAAAGACAGAAGTCAAGTGTGGACATTGCAAATTACATCTTGAAAGTGGTCTATCTGGACCTATGCATCTGAATGCGATACGCAATTACCAACTGAAAAGTTTCTCAAGTCAGACCAAATTTGTATCAACACACAGCGAAACTCATGTACTGTTTATTGTTCCAGGTACTCAATCTGGTTGGACAGCAAGTTACGTCTTCAGTTGGATCCCCTACTCATTCTGGAGTACTTCCTATGGCGTAAAGGTCACGAGTATGCTATATCCAATCATTATGACCGCCATTGTTTATGGGAAGAGGTTGCACAAAACAAGAAGCTGAACAAGTACAACCATACTGTTATTGATCAACAGTTTGAGTTTTACAAGGCTGACGGGCTGACCAGATTCAACGCTTCGGATCCGTTCAAGCTTCTTCCAAGCAGTAAGATTCTGTTGGATAGCTTATACGAATCAGGATTAGAACCTTGCTTGGTTAGCATTTGCATTAGTTGTTGGCCATAACTGCTTACTGGGTTTATAAGATGCACACAGGGTTTTAAATGTTTTTATCAAGTATGATTAATTTTATAATCAATTAAGGTTTTAGATTTCGCATTAATATTTTTGCAGCCAAAGTTATATGCTCTTTGTGGGTCAAAATCCTTATTGCCACCACCCAAGGGTCAACCAATACCTTGGGCTGGTCATGCATATACATTTGTGCGTTTTGCTTACTTACAATCCTCTTGTCTATCTTGTTCGCAGATGTTCCAGAGGGGTCTTTCATAGTACGGGCACATACTCCCATGTCGAACCTATTCTCCTGTCTTTGGTTCAACGAAGTGGAACGCTTCACTCCTCGTGACCAGCTGAGCTTTGCCTATACTTACCAGAAACTAAGAAGGATGAATCCTGACAAACCATTTAATCTTCACATGTTTAAGGTAAACTTTACCGTTTGAATAGTCCCCATGATTGTAATTCCGCATATTGACCAAACGAGTCGAAAGTGGTCTAAAGTCCTATAAACTAGTATGAGAGCCAAACCGCAAATGCAGACTTGTCTAGTCGTGGAACCCATGTTAGCATTTATTGGTCTCACATTTATCTTGTAAGGTGAAAAGTCACTGATGGGGTCATCAAGCTTTTATTCAACTGCATGGGTCTTTATATCTAAGATGTGTTGAATTCATGTTCGTTAGTATAAGATTCATATCCTATGATTTATGGAGTTGTGGATTAGGTTTCATATCATGAGTATTAAAGTAGTAAAGAATGTCCAGAACTAGATTTTTAAGTTCTCATATTTTTTGCTTTGTTTCCTCGTCTGAATTTTCAGGATTGCGAGAGAAGAAAGATTGCAAAACTGTTCCGTCACAGATCAGAGGAGAAACGAAACCTTATACAAGCAGCACTACAACAATAAACGACCTGAGCTGTTTTTTTTATCCGTCCTGTATATTACTTTGTGGCTCTCGATTGCTATATTCAAAATGTCACTTGGAGAAAAAGCCACGTTATCTTTGCTTCGGTGACTTCAAAACTGCGTACGTTGGATCGAGTCTGTTGGTGCTAGAACCAGAGGAGGTATACGAAAACAATGTGAGGTGATTTGTAGAGATGTAGCGCGGCGTTTAAAGAGTTCGAAACTTTGAAAGAAGAAGAAGAGGCTTTGATTCGATTTGATTTCAGGAGAGGGGTGTCCTCGATTTTTATTCAATTCATTGCTTTGTTTTTGTCTGTATCACTNAAAAATTTTTCCCTCCCAAAACAAAAAAAAAAAAAAAAAAAAAAAAAAAAAAATCCCACGCAAAGCTAAGTATGCCATGATTACAAATTTCAATAGATTATTTTGAAAAATTTGTAAGATTTGAGAAAAATGAAGAGAATAGCCAAAAAAAGTCATAACGCTCTCTCTCCCAGGTGATGAAGATGGCGATTTGGTTTTAGATTTGATGATCATCTGCGTTTATTGGTATGGGATTCTCGGATTGGTATGGTGTACACAGAGTTGGAGGCGCTTTGATAGGTTTGATTTTTGGTTTTCTCCGGTTATTCTCTGGTTGAGTCAAGATGCCCTTATCATCTTTGACTGCAATATTCATGTATTTATGAATGCAAATCTCTGCGGTTCCCAGGATCGGGAAATGGTATTAATAGGTATCGTATGGTATATTCAGATTAGGGAAAGGTGTTGGAGCACTCTTCTGGGAGCTGTTCAGAAGTTTCTGGTCTCGTCTACCATCAATGCAACAAGGATTCAGAGGCAATTAGATCAATTGGAGATCGTTGATGAAGATTTACAAATCGGGATGACATCAGTGGATGATTTGGTTTGGACAACATTATGTCTAAATATAAAAAGAAGTGCACTGGGTCGAGGCTTATATCATCCAAACAGTTTCATATCAAATCAACCTCTTGATATCTCTTTATTCAGCTCTGGTTATTGTGTCAACATGTCGCAAGCTTATTTGCTCAGTAAAGCAGAAGGAAAGAAAGTGGCTGATACTCTCAGTCTCCCTCTAGTTGTTTTTCATTTCATGTCTGTTCCTGGTTTATTAAGCCAAATAGTGTTTATGTTTTTCCTGGATAGCTTCAAGGTGAATTCTTTAGATTTAAACATGTTATCATGTGTAGACATTAATAAAAAAGGTCTGCCTTGTTTAATGGTATTGTGTAATTCTGGATTTAGATCAATTACTATTTTGGTAATGTGATGTGTATTTGTGCACTTTGCGGTATATCGTTCTGATAATATTATAGCTGAATCAGAAGTCTTGCGGACTGCAACCTTAATGTTAAATGGTATCGATGGACAAAGGATAAGAAGATTTGGTTTACGGGAGCTGTTTTTTGTTAGGAGCAGGAGTTTTTCATCTATGGTTTGGACATGACGTAAGGGTCTCTTTAAACCCGTGTTTGTTTTCATGTTTATAGACTCGACAGGTGGATTAATTTTTGCAATAGATGTAAGCGATTGATTAGATGGTGTGCTTGGATTGATTTTTTGTTTCAGGCATCCTTTCATGATGTATTTGATTCAAAGGTTATTAATTCCCTGCATATAAGTGCTGATGATTGTAAAATTTTCGTCTCATTATATGTGATTGGGAAGATCATAACACAGTAGGTAACAAATAAAGATCCAGAAAAAGCATATGGGATATGTGATGAGGACTGTATGGATTTATATTATTGTCTAATAAACATGTGGTTTATCTTAAAAGGAATGAAACATTGAGTTAAGGTTTTACAGACCTTTTTCTTTGATATGGAATTTATAGAATTGTCAATTGTCAAGGTTTCTTCAATCCTTGAAGTTGATACTGATTATGTTCCTTTGTAATAGAGAAACTTCACAACAAAACTAAAAAGAATTCTGGTCTTATTGGTTTGATCAGACAAAGGGTGAAGTTGCAGGTTATCTACGACTTCTTTTTTTGGGTCAACTGGTTGGATTAATGAAGACAGTAATGATACAGACGCCCACACATCCCAGGCAACGCCCGAATAAACCAAACCCCGATACCAGACAAAGCCCAACAACATGGAAAAGGCCCAATGACAAATCCCCCCTGCAACAAACCAAACACTACACCGACAAAAACTGCAGGAAATAAATCAAACTTCTCTAGATAAGGCCTGTGATTCAAACAACTCATCCAGCCAATCTGGTGCTCCAGTTGCAACATAAGATTGGCGAAGATGCACACATGAAACAGATGCTGCAATTGCATTTGAACCCTTGTTGGCACTTCTTTGTTCAAGTTCTAAACTCCACTCCGGAATGTTTCTCAAGCTCTTTCTGATACTCTCTCCCTGATATCTAAAGGCTAGCCACTTTTTTGTATTCTTAATCACCTCCATAAAAGCCTTATCTTCTACTCTGAAGATCACTCTTTCTCTCCGATGCTCAGCCATACTATCAATAGCCCAAATTAAGACCTGCAATTTTGCTTCATCCACGTTGCAGAACAATGAAAAGGCTCTCCTACTATGCATCAGAACCGGACCACTGTTCGATCTTAGTACCCAAGAAGCACCTGTTAACTTCCTGTGCTTACAACCAATAAAAACCAACATTGCAAATATCCCCAATCGACAGAGAAGCTTTCCAAAGCTTGGTACCCTCACGCCCCAACTCCGATCCCTCAGCTGTTTGAGCATAAAACCATAAGTTAGCTTCATCTCTACTTTGCTCGACAGTTTCCAAGACCATCAAAAAGAAATTTGTTTCTCTTCTTCCAAATATTCCATATCACCCACAGTCAATTCTTTTTCTGGGAGTCAAAATCACGACTTCTATTCTTCATTGACAACAAATGACACACATTGGCGTAGACAGAATTCTCATCAAAACCATTTTCTGGGTATGGAATATGAGCCATGGCCCACGTTTGTCTTGCCACAGTACAAGTAAACAAGACATGGTTAATTGTCTCTTCCATTGAACCACAAATCTGACACATTCCATCAACTTTCATTCCTCTTCCTTCAAAACCTTTATTTACTAGGAGCGCATTACTCAGTGTTTTCCAAAGAAAAATTCTAATCTTCGGCTCCGTCTGCAGTTTCCACACTTGTTCTTTTAGAGGATTCACCGACGGTCTCATCTCTGCTTCTTTCCTCACCTCCGAATTCGATTGTTTACACGCAAGCCAATACGCTGATTTGACCGAAAAATTACCACTTTTATTGTATCTCCAGGTCCATGAGTCACTGAAATCGAGGTTAGGTTTGATTTTTAGAACTTGTTCCACATCCTCCCTCACAAACAAATCTTCCAACATGTTTCTTCTCCAATCATTCGTCTTAGGGTTTATTAAATCCTTAAACATTAAGTTAACATCGAAGGTGATGTTCTTTCTCCAAGGAGCTCTGAAAATGTCTTCCTTATCTTTCATCCAAGGGTCGATCCACACCTTCAGAAGAACCCCGTTGCCCAGCAGATGATCAATACCGAAATTCAGGAGTTCTCTGCCAAACATGATACTCTTCCAAGCATATGATGACCTTAGACCCAATTTCACCTGCAAAAACTCCCCATCATAACATACCTGCTTTTTTTCATCAATCTTGCGACCAGACTCGATGTATCAGTGAGGATTCTCCATGCTTGTTTGGAAAGCAATTCTTGATTAAACAGTTCTAAATCTTTGAATCCAATACCTTCCAGATCCTTTGGGAGACACATCTTTTCCCAACTCACCCATAGAATCTTTCTTGTAAACTCAGAAGAGCTCCACCAATACTGGGTCATAACAGATACCAAATTTGCACAAATTGTTTTTGGAAGTTTGAAACAGCTCATGGCGAAAATAGGCATCGCCATTGCAATGGCTTTCAGTAAAATCTCTTTACCACCTTGAGATAGAGATCTTGCGAACCAACTACTAGTTCTTCCTTTCAGCTTATCTTTGATATAATTGAATAAATCAATCTTTGATCTACTAACACTCTGGCAAACCAAGATAAGTTCCAGCTCCTCCTTCACTGAAAATCTGAAAAATGGCTTTGATTTCATTCCGAACCCCCATCTCAACATTGTCCCCAAACGTGATTGAAGATTTAGTTACATTGATGACTTGACCAGTGGCTTTTCCATAACGCTCTAGAATCAGCTTGAGCGAGTTACTCTGCTCCACATTAGTTTTGCAAAGGAAGAGGCTATCATCGGCGAATAAGAAGTGATTTATAGATGGACCCTCAGGACCAAAGCTTATTCCTGTTAAAATTCCACTCTCTTCAGCTTTGTTGAGAAGATGAGATAACCCTTCTGTACAGAGAACAAATAAGAAAGGAGATAGAGGATCCCCCTGTCTCACTCCTTTCTCCGGCACAATCATTCCATGAGGTTGGTCATTTATCAAGACTGAAAACACCACTGAAGAGATACACGCCATGACCCATTCAGTCCATTTATTGTGAAAACCCATTGCAGACAAAAGAGCTCTAACATAACTCCATTCTACTCGATCATACGCCTTGGACATGTCGGATTTAATCGCCATATACTCATTAGAAACCACTGGATGAGTTCTCAACCCATGAACAAGCTCGTGTGCAATCAAGATATTATCTGAGATGAGTCTTTCAGAGACAAACACTGATTGAGATTCAGAAACTAGAGTTGAGAGAAATGGTTGCAACCGTTTGACCAAAACTTTCGAAACCACTTTGTAAAGAACTGAACAAAGGCTGATATTGGTTTTAAGTTAGTCATTTCAATTTGATTGTCTACCTTTGGGATAAGACAGAGGTGAGTGTAGTTCCAACCCTTCGGCAGAACCCCCGTTTCGAAGAAATTTCTGACTTCTTTGCTCACTTGATCGCCAACGATTAACCAATAATGTTGAAAAAACATCCCAGACATCCCATCCGGACCAGGAGAGCTTGAGGCTTTCACCGAAAAACCGCTTCTCTAACCTCTTCTTTTGTTACCTCCTTAACAAGCTCATTATTCATACCCTCAGTCACACAAGGAACAAAAACTTCAAAGAAATTGTTGAAACTTTGAGGGTTGGAAGATTTAAACAAATTGGTGAAGTAATCTGCGGCTACTTGACCCTTCACTGCTTCATATCTTTGTTGGTTTCCATGTTCATCCATCAGTTTTTCCAATCTTTTCCTTGATCTTCTATACTTAACTGATTCATGGAAATACCGAGTATTCCGATCACCACCTCTTAGCCAGAATTCTCTGCTTCTCTGTCTCCAATATGATTCCTCTTCTTTATAAGCACGCACTAATTGTCTTTTCAGGAAATCTTGGTGCTGGAAACGAGGATTCATAGAAGATTGTTCAGCTTCAAGAGCTATCTCAATATCTTTAATCATATCTCTTGCATTAAGATTATTCTTCTTTTTCCATGAACTTAGAGATTTTCTATACGCCTTTAATCTGTCAGACACTTTCTTATATTGACCTCTCCCTCTGTAATTCCAAAAATCTATCACTGCTTTCTTAACAGCCGGTTGGTGCAACATACGTTTGTTAAATCTGAATTGACCTCTATACGACTCCTCAGTATCCATCAGTTTTAGCAACACCGGACGATGATCAGACCCTCTTTTGTCCAGAAACATTTGGTTAGAAGCAGGAAAGTATTTATACCATTCCGAATTACCAAAACTCCTATCCAACCTGCTTTGAATCCACATGTCATACCTAACTCCTCCCCAAGTAAACATGTTACCTTGATGAGGTAACTCCACCATATCACAAGCTTTGATCATATCACCGAAAGATTGAAATACAGAGTCTCCACGTCTAGGCCCACCAAGTTTTTCTCCATTATGCATGATATCGTTGAGATCTCCAATCATGCACCATCTCTCCTTTCGCATCACTCCAAAACGACTAATTCTTTCCCAAACCTTGGCTCTGTTCTGAACCAAAGGCGCCCCATATATACTCGACAGAAAGAAATTCAAAGCTCCAAATTGAACTTGCATATCCATCAGATTTTAATCCTCAAAAAGAAAGTCAATATTTACAGCAGACTTCCAAAATAAAGCTAATCCACCACTCCGCCCTTCTAGTTCAACAGTATGAACCCTATCGTACCCCAACCAAACTTGCATATCTACCATTTCATTCCTACTCTTGTTTGTTTCCATCAAGAAAAAAAGCTCAGGGAAGTGTTTTTTACGCAATTCCTCAAGCCGAGGAACTGTCAAGCCATCGAACCGTCCAATGCCTTGACAATTCCAACTCAGAATGCTCATTAAAGATTGGACAGTCCCTCATGTGGGACCGCCTTGAGGCATTTTTTCTTTGACGCGATATCAAGTTCCTCCTCTTGAGACGATGTCTTCCTCTTTTTAACTCCTACCTCTTGTTTTCCTTCCTGTTTTTCTGAGACCACTACCTTCACTTGATTGATTGGAGCCGAAGTAATTGGTTTTCTGCGAGATTTGTAAGGCCTTTTTCTCTGAGTAGGTTTCTTCTTTGATGTCCCGGAATAGATTGGTTCCAAAAAACCGACACTAAAACCCGTTGAACATAAAGAAAACTCCTTTGAGATGCCTTGGATAAACTGGTCATCACTCTTTGCCGGAACATTAAGGTCAACCGGATCCCACTCCAATACCTGTCCAAGCTTGATCACTTCTGCTAAGAGTTTGTCTCCGCTATTAAATACTGACTTCTTCGGCAAATCCTTCGAAACCTTGCTGTAATCAAAGACAATCCCCTTACCTTTATCTAACTCCCTTGTAACAGTTGGAACTGCCTCTTGTCTTAATATCGTTCTCTGCATCATTGGATCAGTCTCGGCTTCTTTAACTGATTTTCTAACTCTCTCTTGTCTGACTGATAACTCATCTCCATTATCTGTGATCAAATAGGTACGCATCTCATCCAAAATTTCTTTTGCAATCTTAGGTCTCCCCATGATTGGATATATACCAACTTGTTTCTCATCAAGCACCCCAAGAAGGGGATCTCTCTCCTTCAGGACTACCAATGCTTTAAGCTCTTCCTTCAAAACCATCTGTCTCCGAAGGGCCGCATCATCTTGTTTCTTCTTGACCAACAGAGGGCAAAAGTTCTTCTCATGATTTAGCATCTGACAAGAGAAACACCTCTTCTGAATTTTTTTCATAATGAAAACGAATGGTTGAAGAAGAGCCATCAAGAAACTTGATGACCTTAGCCATTCTCAGTGGTCGCGCTACATCAAACAAGACTCTGACTCTTGCAAAGTCCTGCGTTTGAGATTTTAAGGGATCAAAGGAAACCTCTATCACCTTCCCTAGCAGATCTCCGACAGCTTTGAATGAGTCCAGCGTATAGTAGTTAATAGGAATCTTGCTGATTTGAACCTATATAGGTAAGAACTGAAGAAAATCATCAGGTAGATGTTCCGCCCATCTCTCCAAGACTACAGTCCATTCATTGAAAGTTTGAACACCTTTCTCCAGCACTTCAAGAAGATCATGTTCCTTCTGGAATATGAACTGGAATTTTTCTGCAGACAATGCCACTCCTCTGACTTTTCCTTCTTTACCCCACTTCCTAAGCATATTCTTATGAGACTAGACATTCTTTCACACTCTGGTTTCAGAGCTCTGCCGATTAAACTTAAAGCGGTGTTCTCGATCGAACAAAACCCTGGATTATTCGGCATAATGAAAGGTTTGTCTTCTTCTTCTAGCGACAAGGCCATTAAGGCCCTATCCATTGCAACTGACATGAAGGAGCTTCAACTTCCAACCACCAACACACTTTAAAAGCTTAAACACTCCCTTGAAAGTAAGCAGCCAAGAACAGTGTAAACACAGATAAGCAAGGATGATTAGGTTGAAAATGATCTTTGAACTGTGTTTTAGGATAAGATCTTTCTAAAAGAAACATGTTTTCCAACTAAAACTCACTATTCAAATAAAGCCAAAGACTCTAATTGAATTGGAGAGACTTAAGCCCATAAAAAGGGTTTCTATCAGACAACAAGTTTTGAATCTTGGTTTTTATTTTGCAAGTTATCTACGGCTTCAGTCGGAGTCTCTTTCATTCTATAGTTTTCTGGTTTTTCATTTCTCCTCTTTATTCCCACTGCTGTTATGCTACGAGAAGTGCAGGTGTGCTGTACGTGTCTTTGAATAATGTTTTATGGATTTTCCATATGTTTTATGGGAATACTCTACTTATAATATATTTTTTTGGGTTTACATATGACGGCAAAGGAATTACAGACTGCAGTCTGTCTTTTATAGATTATGATTTCTTACAGAATTTGAATGGGTCTGCTTTACTTATAATATATTTTTCTGGGTTTACATATGATGGCAAAGGACTTTCAGACTGCAATTTGTCTTTCATGGATTATGAATTCATACAGAATTTGAATGGGATAGCTTGAATTATAATATATTTTTCTGGGTTTATATATGACGGCAAAGGAATTCCATTAAACTCCATTGGAGTCCTGACCTTTTGGCATTATATTGGTAATGGGTTTTCTAAAAGGAGATGGAAAGATCCTTTTGTCATTGGAGTCTCTTTCTTTGGTTTAGGTGGGGTTGACTTATTTATCAGGTGGTTTTTGGTTTCTTTTATACGTATTCTAGATATCCTTGGGAGTAAATATGTATTAGAGTGAAGTAAGCCTAAGGAGATGTGAAGGTCAAATATAAAGTGAAGCCAAGCATCTCCATAATAAAATGAAGAAGAAAAGTGTCAAAGCCATGAACTCAGCCTAAGAAGAAGCTCATCACATGATGAAATCATCAAGAGGAGGATCAGATTTGTGTATAAGAAGCACATGAGGTTTTAGGAGTCATAGAGTGTGTTGCAAGGAATGAATACTTGCACAAGAAGGCATTGCCTAGTGAAACCACATGAAGTGTGTGCTTAAGGAGGAGTTGGCAACTTGATAGAGCAACCAAAGAAGAGGTGCCATGAAACCAGCGACTCAACCGCCAAGTCTTTACCAAGTTGGGCCGTCCGTACAAGAAGCTCAATAAAGGTCCATTAAGGGCCCAATGAGTTGGGATGAAATTGGTCAAGCCCAATAAAAATTTAAGCCCAAATGAAGGCATAAGACAAGCCTTTTAAAAGGTCTTGGACGTGCATGCAAGTGGGAGAATTTTGAATTTGAATCTTGGAGCCAATTTAACTATAAGACAAAAGTGGTGTGGACCACAAAGTAGACCACACAAGCTATTTGAATTCAATGGCTAAGATTGAAGTATAAAATAAATGGCTAGGATTAAAAGGACGTTTTATATCTTAACCTACCTCCCCTTTACCTATTTAAAGGCTTGTAACCTCATTGTAAATGACACACAAGAAATATTAAAAGATAAGTTCTTATATACTTTTGTTTATCTCTCATTACTTTACTTAGTGTTTTGTTCATTATACACAATGTAAAGAATTAGTGTTAAACATTTGGGTCAGATCCAAAAGGTTGACCATTTCTTATCTCAAATCATACCTAAAGTCTTTTCTTGTTATCTTAGACATTAGATTACGGAACTCTAATCTTTGGATATGAGAACAAACTCTAAGTGTTGTTATCTCTAAGCCAGATTGAGTATCAAACTAATGCTTTCCTTTTCTCGTAGAAGTGAGTTCATTTGTTGGTTAGATAAGGACACAATCACAAGTTGATTGTTGTTCTTTGTTAAATGAGACAAACCCTCACAAATTCTAATATGGTATCAGAGCAGGTTGCTCTCTTGGGCTGGACTCACTTCTTTCTTTCTTCTTTTATTCATTCCAAGGATTCCTCTCTCTCACATTCTTGTTAAAGCTTTGGTGACAGACTTGGTGATGTCTCGTCCAAAGTGTGAGGAGAGAGTGATATATAGGATGAAGTTTATTTTCAAAAGCTTTTGTTTTCAAGTTGCAACCTTTAATGTTTTACTTTTCAATCTATGAATTCTCCTCTTTTCTTATTTAAAGATTTGGATGAAAGATTTAATTCTATTCATGCCAGCTTGAGGGAGGGAGAAATATTGAAACTTTATCTTAAAAACCCTTTTTAAAACTTTTTGTTTATAAAAGCTTTGTCAAAATTTTTGTTTGATTTTCAAACTCTTTTTTCTTTCTACCCATTTATCCTTCTTGATAAGGTTGGTTAAAAGACTTATTGTATGTATAGTCTAATGCTTGAGGGAGGGAGAGAGAGTGAAGTTAGTTTTGGGTTTTGAAACCCTTCTTGTTCAAATTGCTTTAGAAAATTTTTTCTTAAAAGGATTTCAATTTAGAAAATTGTTTTAGTTCAGATTCTTAAAATCTGACTTTGAAAAGTATTTTAAAAATACTCGAGAATAATTTTAAAAATGCTTTTATGATTTTACTTGAAGGTTCAAGCTTGAAATGTTTATGTAAAATATTATGAAAAATCTTTTAAAATTCTGGAGAGTATTTTTAAAATTATTTGATATGATCATGATGAACTTTTGGCTTAGTGAAGACCTTTTAAAAGGTTGAAATTCCTCGGAAATTTATTTTTTAAAATGTTTTGAAAATTTTCCTTGAAAATAAAAGATTTTAAAAAGAGTTTTAAATCTCTTTGCCTTGAAAGGCTTTGTTTTGGTTGGTGGAAAAATTATTTTGTTCCATTGACACAAGTTTTAAACCTTCAGAAATCATTTGAAAGTAAAATTTTTTATGTGTTTGCTGTTGAGTGCAAGAAATCCTTGAAGGGAATTATCCCTTGCACCATTGATATAAGACTGGTGGTTGAACTGTTGCTCCACCAGCATTGTTGATCAACCATGAGTTCTTTGGTGCTATGGTTTGATGTCTTGTTGCACAGCTATAAAGGGACCAAGAGATCTTGGATGCTGATAGGATGTGTCATTACTTCCGCTGCAGCTCAAGAAAACAGAGTAAAACTCTGTCCATAAGAACTCTTGAGCTTAATCTCTATTCTCTATTTTCTCATTCTCTTTTACTTAATTATTTATTCTCTCATTCTCTGGTTACAATATTCTCTATACTCTTCATCTCTCACTATTGTTTGCTTTGAATCTGTCTATACTCAATAGATTCTAAGTCTTAGAATGGTGATTGGTATTTGGTCTCGGTTGTCTCATGAAGACAATGCGAGTTGGCTTGGTTTGGAACAACATCAAATACATTGGATTTAGAACCAATGGCCTCAGCTTCAAGAACCCAAGGCTAGAAGATCTTGTGGAGAAGAGACTGAAAGAAGGTATTTTATAAATTCACCAGCAAAGGTGTTTGTCCCAAAACCTTGAGCTTCAAAATGAAGCAAGAAAAGGCTCAGTTCATGCTGGAGATTAGATTCAATGGCCATCAAGAACAGCCGCCACAAGGAGTGGAGAAGAAAGAATGATAAAAAGTGATGAATCAGTTCATAAGCATGGAGACTAGTGACTTTTCATTGGGTGATAAAAGAAGTGAATGTGCAATTGATGTTGAAGATCAAATAAGGCAAAAATCCAAGTTGATATCATGGCTCAAGCCGTATCAAGATAGAGTAAAACCGCACCATTCATAGACCACTCTCGTCAATTGAAAGGCTGTTTTCTAAACCTTACTCCCATTTCAATTTGTGTTAATTTCATTACCTTAAGTTCATTTGCTAGGTCTCACTATGAGTTTCTTAAACTATTGTGCATCTTGACCTTTGATATTTTTCATAGGCTTTGATATTCCTCATTTGGTTTATTATGTTTCTTTGATATTCATTATGGCAATACTTAATCTGTTCTTCTTTCTCTCTTGTTTAAGGGAAAAGAAGACCATAAGAACCTCAAAGAGACCAATGAGAGCCTCAAATGCTGGAGATACTCAAAGGAGATGGCAAGGAAAGTCATTAGAAGAGAAATCAAGTCATGAAGGACTAAGGAATGAGAAAACTTGGAGAGGAGACAATTTCAAAGTTCAAATCAAGCCAAGGTCTTAGCAACATCAATGCACCGTGATGCTATACTATTTTTCCCTCATCATGGTTTTATCCCAAGAGGTTTTCCATGGTGAGGTTTTTAATGAGGTATTCATTTACATATTGCAATCTTGGCATTTGGTCCTTATGGTGTCCTGATGACCAAGCTTGAGGGAGGGTATTAGAGTGAAGTAAGCCTAAGGAGATGTGAAGGCCAAACATGAAGTGAAGGCCAAGCATCACCATAACAAAATGAAGAAGAAGAAAAGTGTCAAAGCCATGAACTCAGCCTAAAAAGAAGCTCATCACATGATCAAATCATCAAAAGGAGGATCAGATTTGTGTATAAGAAGCAAATGAGGCTTGAGGAGTCATGGAGTGTGTTGCAAGTAATGAATACTTGCACAAGAAGGCATTGCCTAGTGAACACATGAAGTGTGTGCTTAAGGATGAGTTGGCAACTTGATAGAGCAACCAAAGAAGAGGTGCCATGAAGCCAGCGACTCAACCGCCAAGTTTTTACCAAGTTGGACCGTCCGTACAAGAAGCCCAATAAAAGACCATTAAGGGCCCAATGAGTTAGGATGAAATTGGTCAAGCCCAATATGAAGTCAATTCCAAATAAAGGTAATCCCAAATAAAGGCATAAGACAAGCCTTTTAGAAGATAAACTTTTCAAGGTAAGTTTTTCTGAAAGTTTTCATACGAAAACAGCTTGCCCACCAAATCTACAGAGCTGGCCGACAGGATGGGGCAGAATGCTGTCTTTGGACAACATTTTCTACCGAGCTGGACGGTAGGCAGCATGCTGACCGTCCAGCTCGGCCAGTTTTGGCTTGTGAGCCTTCTTCTTTGGAAACTGTAAGTTTTTCCGGAGATTGTTGCGTAAGGGTTTTTCCAAAAAATACTGTTTAGGATAAGCTTTTCGGAATTTTGATAAAGTTTCTTCCATAAAACTGTTAAAGATAAGTTTTTCCGGAAGTTTTCATGAGACCAACTCGAAGACGAAAGATACCGAGCTGGTTGTCACCAAAGGTGTTTCGAGTACTGTTCATGTACTGTTTACGGGTCCCGTTTTCACACTCTATAAGAGAAGATCTCCCCCTTCTCACATTATCAAAAGTTTCACCATTTCTTAAGGTAAAAGACTCTCTCCCTTATCTCTTCTTTCTCTCTCTAAGTTTGTTGCAAAGGCAAAGAAGAAAACGAAGAACGCGAAGAACGTCTTTGATTTTGTTGAAGGAATGGCGTTTGATCCATCTTCTGAGGAAAATAATATCCATTGGGAAGACATTGCCTCTGTGGTATACCATGGTGATGTGCCTAGTGAGAGTTCTCATGGCTTTGGTTATTCGGATTCTGTTCCCACGTGGAGTGCTTCTGGTATTCGTATAAAGCTCGAGGAACACGATGGATCGTTTGCGGTCCCGCGTGTTGCCGAGAAGTTTGTGCTCAAGTCGTGTATAAAGAAGGAAGCTGAGCTAATGCGTGAGAAGTTTCCTGATTTTGATCCTCCAACATGCTTTAGAACGAAGAAGCATATGGACTTCACGGGTGTAAGCTTGTGTGGGGAAAAGAGTGTTGCGAGGCTCCGATCATTGTTCCACTTTCCCAAGGGAGTTGAACTTGTGGTGCATGGCCAGAAGATCGTTGTCATAGGCCCCCTCCAGGCTGCTTCACCGTGTCGAGTCGTACTTCGACTCTTGTTTTCTTACCTTCCCGATCCCCTCACTAGTATTGCGGTTTCTTGCAATGCATAGTCTGGCGATGGGTCATCTCAAGGGGCTTCTCGAGATTAGGAGAATTCCAGTTGATTTGTCGTTTTAGATCATGCCGAAGCCTAATAGGACGATTTTCCCTGATCATCCTAGCAAGGACGAGTCTTGGCGCAACTATTTTTTTTTTGTCAAGATCAATACGTCCTCAATCGAACCCTGGTTTATCAGCGAGATGATAATGCAGTGGTCGAACATTGGTAGCTAACTCCTGGTTGGCTGGGGCAATTGATGGTTTCCCATGTGTTGCGTTTTGCTAAAAATGCTAACTCGCAATTTTTATGTTCTTGTTTTGTAGATTGTCCTCGCTTTAGTGCTATTCCTCCAGATCTTTTCAGAGTTTGGATTGCATTGATCATTCCGAGAGTAGTTTCTTGGGATCACTTGTCGTGTCGTCGAGCTGCATTTGTGAGATCTCGAGATAAAGAGTTAGACCTATTCGACTACTCATCCGAACCTCTGGAAAAGATTATCAAAGCAAGATCGATCGCTGGCTAGATGAAGATGCTAGAGAAGGAGTTTGTTGAGTCCGGGGAAGTGATACCCCGACCTGGTCCTGAAGAGGATTTTGAGGAGGGAGAGATCCCCGTTATTGAGGAGTGTCCGATTGTCTCTGAGAAAGGCAAATGCATTGCCTTGGATGATGGGAAGTCTGCTGAGGTTTCTTCCGATGGGAAGAAGAATAAGAAGAAGGAGGAAAGGCTTCCGAGTTTGACTTCCATGTCCCGCAATGTGTCATGGATGGCAAGACTCCTGATCGAAGCGAGCTCCTTGGATCATTCCAGCGCCTAGGGAAAGAAGTTGTCCCCACCAGCGACTTCCGGAAAAGAGCAATTTTGACAGAGTTGCTCGTCGAAGCTTTGGAGTAAGACGAGAAATATCGAGTTACTTTTGTCATTTTTCTAGACTCATCGACTAACTTTTCCATGTACTCTCAGCTCCTTGCACATATCACAGATATGGCAAGTGGTTATGAGGTGGAGAGCGCGTATTGGATAAAGGAAGCCGAGGAGGCAAAGAAGATTGCTGAGGAGAAAGCAGCCGAAGCTACTCGTTTGAGGAGTGAGCTTGATGCAGCCAAAGCTGCCCATGCTGAGGAGCTAGATCGCGTACGAACTGAGCTTCTCGATGAGAAGAAAGTGCACGATCGTAAAATGCGTAAAGCTTCGGTTCAGGAGCGCATGTCCCTGGTAAGGTAGTACCGCGCCAAGAGTGATCATGCTATGGATGTCTTGAACCAGATTGATGAGGCTCGCGAGGAGCTAGTGCTGGCAGAGACAGTGAAATCCAATTTGGATTTGTTTGCCATGCTTAATCGCGAGGATGAGGCCGAGATCGAAGATTACAAAAGGATCGTCCACGAGGGGAAAGCTCGGTTGATTGACATGAAGGTCAATTTCGAGCGTACAATGACGACGCTGAGGGACTACCTGGTCGCCTCTCCCATGGCTCAGTATCTCGTTACAGTTTTTGGAGCTGACTCTATGAGGAGGGCTCCTAGTGAGGTTGGAGTCTCTGACCTGTCGGGGTCGATTGTCAACAACCTGGACTTTGCAGAGTTTGTTTCCCGATTTGGATCTGAGGATTGCAAGTAGAGGCAATTCCTTGCTTGTAATTTGTTGGCCTTTATTTTAAGACTTGATTATGTATGCGCTTTGTGTGGGCTAATCTATTTGGCCGGGTGTTGTCCCGATGATTGTATTAAATCTTTTCTGATTTCATGCGGTTTTATTATTCCCTTGTGCATGTTCGAGGTTTAGTGTTGGCTCGTTTCTTGTTTGAGCATGGTTGGATCTTGACTGCTTATTGTAGGAGAATAAAATAGTTCGAAGTTCTCACATAATCATTTCCTCCTAGCGTTTACATAAGATGTTGTGATGCGTTTAGCGTTGATACTTTGCCTTACCTCGATTCAGACGAAAGTATGTTTGCGTCTAGCATGGTGCTGTGCCAGCGTTGCTTAGAAGCGTTTTGTCTGGGCTTACGATAGGTTAGTGTTTGAAAACTAAACTATGCGTTCGTCTGGTTTTAGGGGTTGCGTTATTTCGACTTATCTCTCCATTTTTCGACTGTTTGAAACACTTTATTATCTCGTCTAGTGGTATGTTAAATTGTGTTTCCGAGATGTTGAAGACCAGTGTGTCAAGTTGGGCGCTTACTGGGTTAGAGAGTTTGCTATGAGGATCAAGGCAGTGCGAGTCCTTACATGCAGGCATGCCCCTCTCAAAGTCAAACCTGAGAACATCGTCTAGGATATACCTT
>OVBI01001998.1:0-25416 GCA_900406495.1 Sisymbrium altissimum | reverse complement strand
CTCAAAACATTGTTGATGCATTCCTTTCTCCACCAGATCTTTCACTTCCTCGTTAGTTCTAAATTCTTGATCTAGGCACAAATTCAAACCATCTTCCCATTCAACATTTACAATCTCGGCTGGTTCAATAGCTGTAACGTCAACATCACCAGAGTTATACATGTAAGAACTATCCATGTCACGATCATCTACTCTAGCATCACCAGCTGCACTATCTGCAATATGAGGAACCATTGCCAACTCACCAGTTCCACTAATACCATCATCATCTACTCTAGTATAACCTGCAGCAACAATACCATCCTCATTACCTCTACCATCACTTTGAAGCTCCACATTCGTAAGAAGATGCTGATTAGACTGGATTTCTGATATAATTTCAGTGAGGTCCACATGCAGAAGACTCCTACACTGATCTTGATTAACTTCCAGCAGATATGCTAACACATCTTCATCATCCAAGATATATGTTGGATATTTATGATGCATGATCATTGGAATGTAACTCATCTGAAGCTTTGTCGTAGCTGCATCTACTATAATTTTCCTACATATTCTCTCCACCAACCGAGAATAGGTGACATCCTCCAAAGCTCCTTTCATCACAATACTAAAACTCTTACGCTCTTTTGGATTCCATACCACTTCATCTACCACTGAATAATATCCACCACAATCAAAATGTATGACCGTTCCACGAAAACCATCCATTGTTCCCTGAAAACAAACAATAAACATCATTATCACTGATAAGTTGTACCATTTATACTAGTTGTATCATTCACATTGTTCATTTTTCAAATAAGTCGTACTAGTTATCCTAGTTGTACTAATATAGTAGGACCATTTCTACTAGTTGTACCATTAATTCAAACAAGTCGTCCTAGTTATCCTAGTTGTACTACTTAATAGTAGGACCATTTCTACTAGTTGTACCATGTTTTCAAACAAGTCGTAATAGTTATCCTAGCTGTACTACTTAGTAGTAGGACCATTTATACTAGTTGTACCATTCACACAATTCATATTTCAAACAAGTCGTACTAGTTATCCTAGTTGTACTACTTAGTAGTGGGACCATTTATACTAGTTGTACCATTCCAACTATTCTGACCCTTAACCTATTGGTACTAGTTATCCTAATTGTACCAACATGAAGTTGTACCATTTGGACCATTTGTACCCACTACCAAGTAAACCAATTATACTAGTTGTACCGATTATCTAGGTGTACCATTTGTCTCAATTGTCCCATTTGTACTAGTTGTCCTATCATCTTTCTCAACTAAGAATTCAAAATTTAAGTTATACAATCAGTAGATTATCAAAGTTGACTGTTATTAAACTTCGAAAACAAGTTAAATTAGCCAAATGGATCACGAATCATCAAAAGTGGATCACAAATCATCTAAAAAAATTGAGAAAGGAGTTATAAAACTCCATTTACGTGAATGGAGAAGAAGAAGAGAAGGGAGAGAGAAGCAGAACAAACCTTAAGCTACAATCAAAGGAGGATGATTGCGGAAGAGAAGAGAAGCAAGCTTCGAATGATGATTGCGGATGATGATGAATTTTGTTTATTTTTTTCAGGGAAAAGAGCTTCGAAGAGAGGTTCAGATCTGTCTCCAACGAGGAAACAGCTCCAATTTCGAGGAGTTAGAAGGAGATCCACCACGTGTTTTCTTCTTCTTTTTTTTTTAAAAAAAAATCAAATAAATTAATAGATTTCATTAAGGGTAGAAGTGGTTTTTCATTATTAGAAGACTAGATAGAATTTTTGAGGTTCTTTGAGAATTTTTTTGACCTCCTTTAGGTCTATTATAGATTTTGACTCCTTTTTTCTGCATTTCATTGTTTTTCTTATTTTTTTTCCAAGTTGACGAAGATATCTTAATGATTTTCTGTTAGGACCCAATAAACAATTTATTTTAGCCCATTTCCACGTTGACTTTTTTTGTCAATCCCGTTTCATTAAGTCCAAATGGACCAATATTGTTACAAGTGATTTAGAGGAAATTTGAAACCCATTACAAAGGAAGCTCAAGTCAAGGCTCACTAAACTAAAAGTAACAAAACGTGAATGTCTAACACATGTCCAAGACGTGGTTTTTAACGAGTTGAAACAAAGGATTTCAATCGGCAATGACACGTAAGTTCTTCTCCGACCACCGCCTGAGATCTTCTCCCACCAATCACTCCACCGGACCGGTCCCATACACAGGCCGTTTAAATCCGGATTTCCCCAAAGAATCCACTTGTAAATTCCTTCAATCTAAGTTGCCGTCGATAATGAAGAGATCTTCAATCAAGCGGCTGAGATAAAACCAACGAAAAATTTTGAAGAAATGGGAACAAAACCTTTATCGAAACATTTTCATAAACAGAAAACTTCGATTCTGCTGATTTCGAACCAGAATCTCCAAGAACTTAATCAATCAACTCTGATTCTTAAATCTTAAAAGGAAACTTCGTTAAAGCTAAATCCCAACATAGGGGAAACGAAGATTTATTCCTTCTAGATTGAAGAACAAAAAAAAACACTTATAGGAAGAAACTCTCATATCAAACGGGATAAAAGTTTAAGCTCGATAAGAGGAAGGAAAGAAAACGAACTAACTAAAAAACGAAACCAATATGTGAAGATGGAATTATTATCCAAGAATTGAAAAAAAAACATCCGACAAGCGGAAGAAACTAATTTACAAAACAAAACCGGATATACCGGAATTCACTCTCTCTCTCTCTGAAGGATTTTAGTGAGAGAAGAGAGAGAGAGTTTTGCTTTGGACGAAAGAGAAGCTCTTTCCACGTTGACTAAGTCTAAAAATTGAATGATTTAGCAGCATTCTACAAAGTCGTTTTAAACCAAATTCAAAAATTCTGTTATGAGTTTCAAAATTATATCCAATTGATTAGTTAATTAATTTATTTTTCCAATTGTTTGTGACTATTTTTTTGTCTCGTTTATGTATATAATTATAACTGAATAAAACATTAGTATATTAGTAGAAAATTGCAACATATTTATTATTTTCTTAAGTCATAATTTATGATATTTTTTTTCTGTCACTGGTTTGTACCAACGAGTCACGAACATTTACTCATTTTATCGTTAGATATTAGAATTTACCATTCAGTCACAAATTCGTAACATTTGTAACTGTGAAGATAGTCACAATTATGTCAATACTTCATCTATTTTTGTCACATTTATGTCACTAATTGTAACAAAAAATAGATATGATTTGCTTCGTTACAATATTGTGACAAATTAGCTATTATTTTGTGACATTAGAAGTAGTTACAAAAATGACTCTAATATATCACAAAGTTATTACCAATAATTTTGGTCACAAGATTTTGTCACAATATAGATATTTTCCGGTAGTGAATAAGGTCTCTCTGGTGGAACGGCGAAGTGCAGTGCGATAAGCCCATAGTACTGACTAGAGCTCATCATACCATCCTCCTTTTTCTGGCTTAGGTGCTTTTTAAGACTGTTTAGGATAGTCTTATTTGCGGGCTCGGCCATCCATTTTCATGTGGGTATCAAGATGTGGAATAACTTAGCTTGATTACTCCTGATGAACAAAAATCCTCGCAATCATTTGAGATAAACTGATGGCTGTTGTTAGTGACGATCTCAATAGGACTCCATAGCGGCATATGATATTCTTTTATAGGAAAGTTCTGACGATGAAGACTTTGATGCTTGCATACGTTTCGACCTCAGTCCACTTCAAGAAATAGTCGGTTAGGACAAGGAGATATTGCACCCTCCTTGTTGATCGATGTGTTGCCCGACTATGTCCATTCACCACCACAAGAAAGGGTAAGGCGATGATATTGATGACAAGATCTCTGAAGGTTGATGGATAATGGGGTGTGGAGCTGGTACTTCTTTCATTGTTTACCTAAGTACTTAGGGTGCGGGGGTACGGAGACGGACTTATGTACTATCGCCGCTTGCGGGCAGCCTAGTCGATCTGCTGTCTGATGCATTAAGATCGATAAATCGTCATACTCGGCGCTGCCGCTGGACACTTATTCCATGCTGACCTCTTGGTTGGAGGGTGCAGTCAGTCACTTAAACACGGCAGCTTGGGTGCTCTAGGTGCCATGTTTATTCGTGCTTAGTATTTGTTCCGTGTTTGGAGTGCTATGATCGAAACTACGTTTTGTGCGATTAGCATCGTAAACCTCACTGAGTGACTCCCCAGTTGCTCATCCCTCTTTTTATCCTTTTCATATGAGATTGACGAGTAGATGGATATACGATGGATCGGGTGCTTTGGGGATTTTTACGATGTTTTCTGTATTTTATTTTCAACATTCATTTTATTATTTGTATTTGGTTATAAGAGTTGTGGATTGAGTGAAGTGGAGTATTGATGAGTCATTGGAGTTACTTGAGAGATAAGTTAGGGTTCGTGGCATGCCGTTCTCGGTGATGATGAGACGGGTGTTACATTTTGGTATCAAAGTGGATTTGCCATCCCGGTGCCGACCCGGGAGGCGGTTAGTAGTTAGAAATTCGGTTTTCAACGGCTTTCAAAATTTTTCAAATGTTTTCAAAGTTTTTCGGGACCAGAGTATTTTCAAAAAAAAAAAAAAAACATAGCACCCTTTTGATTAGTCCATTGATCGTTAACTCTATATTTCAGCTAAAGTCTAACCAGTTTGTTCTTTTCAAATGTCATCAAAGAAAGTTAATCATTCTCACACTAGAGTTGTTGGCTAGCCATCATTCATCAGTTTGTAGTATTCATATGCCATCGAAGAAAATTAACTATTTTGCGTCAGGGTTAGCCAGCCGTCGATCAGTAAGTTTCAGTTGACCAGATTTCATGGTCATTAGGTGAATCAGAAAGAAGTCAGGAAACAGTAAAGCATATTGCTTAGGAGGCAGTAAGGTAAGCCGCTCTGGAGGAAGTGCAGCAGGTTACAAAAAGAGAAAGCTGAGGTTGCAGTAGAGAAGGTTGCTCGTCCTGTTAATCATCAGGCAAAGTCAGTCGTTCATTTACTGCAGCCATTCCATGTTCATGGATTAGCGCCTAACAAACAAGCAGCATTAATGGAGAAGTTGAGGAGTTATCGCAAGAGGTTCGAGGATTTGTTGGAAAGAGAGTCCATTTCTGTGAGTACACCACGACCATCTTAATCACCACAGCCGCCGCAGAAATTTGGAGAATGCTGAAACGTAATCTAGACTATATATAGTTTTACATTGGTGGGAAGAAGTTTTCGAGAGTAGTCACGGCAGTTATGAATTTTCTTATGAGGATTTTCAAAAGGACTTCACGAAAAAACTCTACCACGGCAAACCGGGCATGCCAATGCGAATGTCTTTAGACAACATTCTCGAGGCACTAGGACTATCTGGGAGTACAAGCGTGAGTTCGATCATCTGCACAAATTTTCTAGGGTTATCATAGATGAGGAGAACTTGATCAAGAGGTTTCTGAAGGGTCTACGAGTGGATATTAGCAAGCGAGACTACACCAGCATCATTGATTTGATTGAAAAGGCGTCTATTCGGGAGGTACGGATCATAGAGTACCAGAAGATCTACGACTCATTCAAAGCTTGAAAATACTTATTCGGGAGATAGGAGAGCGACAGGACTTCCACCACATTGTTTTCTTCATCACAGTCACCATTTCAGGAGAGTTTGTGCAGTGTCTTTCATGCAAACAGTTGTACCATCACAAATATTATTGGTCTAAGCCAGTGGATGCACCAATTGTTAATCAGATTTCAGCATCAGCAGTGTCACCGAGGGGTTATCGTAGTTATGGTCAGTAGGTTAACATTTTCAAGGATTTTTCGCAGAGAGTTCAGGGGTTACTTCTGCCACCACCCATCGCAATAACCTATTGCCGCGAGTATCTGTTGTTGGAGACCACGAGAAAGTTAAGATTTTTGTTTTTGAGGTTGTGGATTCGAGTTGTTGTATTTGAGTTTATTGCTTTTGTAGAAACCATCGCTAATAAGTACTATGTTGTCGGTTTTAGTTTGGGGTGGGGCAGCTGATAGCCTATTTGTTAGTGGAGTTACAGGTAGCTTTGTATATCTGGGTCAAGTCAAGGGTTAGTCCTTCCAAGGTGTATTCGAGCCGAAGAGTAATCAAATTCAGAAAGTCGGAGTAGTAGATTTGGGAGCTTCAGTTATTCATCAAGATGTACCACTTTTAGTTGGGGGAGTTGAGTTCATCGGAGAGTTAGCAGTATGGAAGTCAAACCAGTATGATGTAATTTTACGAACGTGTTAGTTACCATGCCATTTTGTGATATTGGAGTTTCAGAGAGAAATTGCATATTTTGGTGTCGAGGGGACAATCATTTAAATGGATACTCAGACGAACATGTGAGTCTTCATTAATTCCATTTTGCATGTGTAAAGGTTGTTATAGAGTCAGAGCCGATTTTGCACCAACCATGAATTGATCTTAGTAGGAATGTGTCTACAGGTAGCCAACCAGTGACGGTTCATGAGTGTCAAAAAAAAAAATGTTCAGAAGAGAATGTCTATCATCAAAGTATGTTGGGATGGCGACAGAATTCAGGAGAAAACTTATGAGTCCGAAACTCAGCTGAGCATTTGATCATCCAGCGAATTTTGAGAAGAGAATCAGCCAAACATATCAGGTCTGGAATTCGGGGGCGAATTCTTCGTTAGAGGAGAAGAGTTGTAATGACCCGATATCTGTGTGGGAACCGAAATTTATCACAATGTATTTTTGGAAAGTTGTTGATGTGAGGAACCGAGAATCTTGGAAGAAAAGACGAAAACAAGAATAAGAGATCGGAAAAGGAAATTAGGGCAAAACCAAAAAAGAAAACAAAAAAATCGAAAAGAGAATATAGCTGATTTTATTGCTACATGCGTAATGAGGTGTTTAAGATGTGTAAGATTGTGTTACAAGAGTAAAAATCGATATATATATATTAGACAACTTTAAGTTCTAAGCAGCCAAAGTTTCAATGTGGGACTTGCGTCTTTTCCTTTTTTCCACCGTCTTTCCATTAAATCCTCGAGAATCTTCCAGAATCTTCGGTAGGTCGGTTTAGGTTTTTAGGTCGGTCTTTCCACCAGCTCGGCCCAACTTTCATCTTTCGTCTTCTGATTTAGCGGTTTTCTCGGTTTATTAAAACTTTTACGAAAACATCGATAAGTTCGCGGGAAGCTCCCAAAGACGAAGAATGGATCAAGATTGGATAGGATGCAAGATATCGTCCAGCTCGGCATTCCTTGGTGACAGGAAATGCCGAGCTGGCCATCCTTTTCCACCAGCTCAGCATTTGGTACTGGATGGGATCCTCTGATGGCTCGCTGAACGCGCTCAGCTCGGCATCTTGGAAGGAGAAAGTCAGCTCGGCATTTTAGAGAGGAGTAAATGCCGACCTGACTGCTCAACACCATCCAGCTCGGCATCCTGCAAGAAGAAGATGCCATGCTACCCGTCCGTTGCTGTCCAACTGAGTAATTTGGCACTAATTGGACAAGAGGAAGCAACCAGCTCGGCATTTTCAGGGAGGTAACCAGCTCGGCATTTCTCACTGACCAAAATACCGAACTGAGTACCCTCAATACCGAGCTGACAGCATTCTGCTCGAAGAATCGTGATTTTTATCGGTTTTTCAGACAAACCGCTCGGAAAACAGGACGATCAGCTGGAAATTCAAGGGAATATCAGCCAGCTCAGAATTTCTGGCTGGACAGAATGCCGAGCTGGTCGGCTCACCCTCAAATGTCGAGCTGACAGCATTCGGCTCGAAGAATCGCGACTTTTACCGGTTTTTTGGACAAACCGCTCGGAAAACAGGACGATCAGCTGGACATTCAAGGGAATGTCAGCCAGTTCGGAATTTCTGGTTGGACAGATTGCCGAGTTGGTTAGCTTACCCTAAAAGTGCCGAGCTGACAGCATTCTACTCGAAGAATCGCGACTTTTATCGGTTTTTCGGACAAACCGCTCGGAAAACAGGACGATCAGCTGGACATTCAAGGGAGTGTCAGCCCGCTCAAAATTTCTGGAAGGACAGAATGCGGAGCTGGTCAGCTCACCCTCAAAATGCCGAGCTGACAGCATTCTGCTGGAAGAATCACGACTTTTATTAGTTTTTCGGACAAACCGCTCGGAAAACAGGACGATCAGCTGGACATTCAAGGGAATATCAGCCAGCTCTGCATTTCTGGCTGGACAGAATCCCGAGCTGGTCATCTTACCCTAAAAATGTCAAGCTGACAGCATTTTCCTCGAGGAATCGCGACTTTTATCGGTTTTTCACATAAACCGCTCGGAAAATAGGACGATCAGCTGGACATTCAAGGGAATGTCAGCGAGCTCGGAATTTCTGGCTGGAAAGAATGCAGACCTGGTCAGCTTATCCTCCAAATGCCAAACTGATAGCATTCTGCTCGAAGAATCGTGACTTTTATCGACTTTTCAGGAAAATCTCTCGAAAATTAGTTTTTGTATCCTTCTCGCGAAGTTATCGACAAAATAGTTCGAGCAGAGCTATTTCCTGAATATCGATCTTCTATTCCGAGAATTTTCAAACATGGAATGTTATTCCAATATTCGAACATTTTAATCGTTAATGCCGGAACTGCGGGTTTTTACCCCAAAAGTTAGCTCCCCAGCTTGTCAGTCCTAAGTATGACGAGGTAACTAAGGACTGTAAAGCGGGATTAAGGAGCTAAGATGTTCGGATCTCTGGCCTTTGCAAAGAATGAACCCACGATCTTTGTTCGAGCGATAAGAAAAAATGGGTTGCTGCTGAGGTGCCCAAGTCAAGTGGAAGATTGGTTTGGCTATGCCAAGAAGGGAGATTCAGCCATTGGTGAGTGGAAAGTAGACCCGATGTTTTGCTCGGTGGACAAACCCCTTCTGATCTGGCCGTGCATCCTTTATTTTAGTTTGTGACGCTGGATCGCTCGTAACGGTTTTTCCCAAGAACTGTTCGAGTTTTCGTTCATCGAAAGTTTTCACACAAAGACGAGAAATACCAAGCTGTCAGGTGCGTTGTAGGGGACTGTTCATGTCCCGCATGGTAATAGTCATGGGTCCCGTTTTCATTTTCTATAAAATGGAGGCTCCCTCTACCTTCATTCTCACAAGTTCTCATACACTCTAAGTTAACTCTCTCTCATCTCTCTTCTTTCTCTGTCTAGTTAGATCCTCAAGAATGTCAAGAACAATTAGAACGCTTTTCACTTTGAATCGAAATATCATTTGATCCAAGTTCTAGTGGGAAAGATATAATGTGGGATGAAATTGATCATGTGATCCTTGGGGGAGACATTTCCGAGGAAGGTGGGGGTGCATTTGGTTTTAGTTATACGAACTATATTCCAACATGGAATGCTTCGAGAGTTCGTATAAAACTTGAGGAACACGATGGATCCTATGTGATCCCACGTGCAGCCGAACCCTTTGTCCTGAAAGCTTGCGTTAAGAAGGAGGCAGAGTGTATGCTCGAAAAAGGGATCCAGGACGATGATGATTCTCCGAGGCTGTTTAGGAAGGGGAAGCGCGGGAAGAAACTCGTACCCGATGGCCTGAGTTTATGTGGTGGCAGTAATATAAGACGCTTTTTGTCGGTGTTTCGGTTTCTGGAAGGGGTCGAGATAGTCGTGCCAGGCCTGGAGGATTGCTGCGACAATCCTCCTCCGACTTTTTTTTACAGTTTACGAGTCGTATTTTGACTCATGCTTCCTTACCTTTCCCATCCCTACGTTAATGCTGCAATTCCTTGCGGCTTATAACCTGGTGATGGGTCAGATAACCCCGAGAGGGTTGAGGAACTTGCTGGGCCTGATCATTTTGTGTTTAGAGCGCAACATCCGAATCGGGCTATGGCATTTGTTGGGACTCCTTGATGTCAAGGCGTACAAAGAGCCAAAAACATATTATATCGCGCCGAAACCGGGTCGGGGGATTTTTCAAGAGCACATTAGTAAAGATGAGCCTTGGAAGAACTTTTTTTTTTTCAGGGTTAACGAGTTCTCGGTTGAGCCTTGGTTCACGCGAGAAATTGTTACCCGTTGGTCGAAAATCGGTAGTTAACTCTTGGTTTCCTAATGCGTTTTATCGATTTGTACATTTCCGGGAATATGTTATCACTGACATCTTCGTTTAATGCTTTGGTTTTTTTGCAGTTCGTCCTCCTTTCGAAGCAATTCCTCAACCTTTATCAAGTTTGGAATACATGGACTGATTCGGGAAAGTTGCGTTGGGACCACTTCTCGTTTAAGAGAGTTATCGCAGGATGATTTTTAAAGAGGGAACTTGATTCGTTCAACTTCTCCACCACTCCCCC
This sequence comes from Sisymbrium altissimum, assembly GCA_900406495.1. Taxonomy (NCBI): domain Eukaryota; kingdom Viridiplantae; phylum Streptophyta; class Magnoliopsida; order Brassicales; family Brassicaceae; genus Sisymbrium; species Sisymbrium altissimum. Next base: position 15,091 of record OVBI01001998.1, on the reverse strand, counting down.
AAAGAGAAAAGGTAGGTCTAGAACTATGGCGGGGAAATTCCTTAAGCAGGAGAGGGCATTCGCAAAGGCAAGTGGTGCAGCGCCTCCTCCGGATGAGATTGAAGAGGAAGAGATCCCTTCCGTTCCTGAGAACCGCCTGTCCGCTCTGGACAAAGGAAAGGGCATCGCCTCGAGCGAGAAGAAGCCTAATAGGGCTTCGTCCAGGAAGAAAGGGGCTGAAGCTTCGGGGTTTGAGTTTCACATCCCCAAATTTGTAAAAGATGGGAGTCCCCTCGATCCCAGTGAGCTTTTGAGGGGTCTTTCATCGCCCTTGGGCTGAGGTCGTCCCTCCGAGTGAACCTCGGAAGAAGAATATCTTCAGGAAGGTTTCCCGGAGGAGTTGCAGGGTATGATTGTTTATTAATGCGCTGTGGCATCGTTTCCTTGTTTCTCGACCTAACCTTTTGTTTTGCTTTTGCAGCTCCTAGCCCATGTAATATACATGGCCAGTAACTACGAAAAGGAGACCTCGTACTGGACTCCAGAAAGATTACAGAGGAGAAATCCGCGGAGGCGTCCCGCCTGAGGGGTGAGTTTGAGAAAGCCAAAGCTGCTCATGCTGAGGTGCTGGACATCGTGAGGGCCGAGCTGCTCAGGGTGAGGGACGAGTCGGAGAGAAAGATGCTGAAGGCTTTCGAGCTGGAGCGGGCATCTCTCGTAAAGAAGTATCGTCGCAAGGGTGACAGTGCGAGGGCTTTGATGAGCCACATCGAGGAGGCCAGAGAGGAGCTCATCGTATTGGAAACGGTGGTTTCTATCCTGGAGCTTTATGCTTTGTTCAAATCTGGGGATAAACCCAAGCTCGCAAAGTATAAGGGTGAGTTGCTCAACGGAAAGTCAAATTTTTCTGAGACGAAGGTGAACTTCGAGGGTGTGATGAGTACGCTCAAGAGCTACCTAGTCGCCTCTCCCCAAGCGCAGATGCTTTGTCCGATCTTGGGAGAGGACTCGATGCTCAAGGCTGCGAGTGAAGTCGGGGTCTCCAACCTTTCGGGATAAAACGAGGGTGATCCGGAATTCGGAGAGTTTGTTTCCCTTTTTGTCGCGGGAAATGATCGCGACTGAGGCGACCTTCTCCCTATTATTATGTACTGGCCTTGTTAGTCGCTGATATCCTTGTTTGTGTATGTATGCCCTTTATGTGGGCGTTGTTGTTTGCCGGGTTCTGTTCCAGATGTCTGTATTGAACTTTTTATTTAATATGCATTGAGCTTAGCTATTCTAGTGCCTGTTTTAGTTTTTGAGCAAGATAGGATTTCGAATGTTTCCTGCATGAGAGTGGAGTAGTTCGAGGTTTCTTACTCCCTCGCGTTTTTCTTAACGTTTACGGGATACTAGGAAGCGTTATAGTAGTTGCAAAGCTTTGAGCGTTGATATTTCGTCTGCAGAGACTTGGCATGCTTTTACTTGACAAAAATAAGTTTGCGCCTTTTCGTATAGAGTGTTGATGAAGTTGTACGAGTGCTGCTGGGAAGCGTTTTGACTGGTCTTACGATAGGTTAGTGTTTTAGGAACTAGGTTATGCATCTGTCTGGTTTTGGGGGATGCGAATGGACTCCGTCTTACCTCCCCGTTTTTTCGACGTTTGAAACACTTTACAATCTCGTCTAGTGGTATGCTAGATTGTGTTTCCGAGATGTTGAGGCCAGTGTGCCATGGTCGGCGCTTACCGGGTTAGCGAGTTTACAATGAGGGTTAAGGCAGTGCGAGTCTTTTAACATTCTGGCATGCCCCTCTCAAATCCAAACCTAAGAACATCGTTCAGGACATACCTCTCGGATGTTAATCTAGGATATACCTAACCTTTTCTTATATAGCGCGCTTCTATGCCCGTGCATGGGCGTTACTGAACCTCTCTTTCGTATAGAAGGTTGGGTTGATAACAAATTTTGTCCATTGGGGCCAGCAATGGTCGCGGATATCAGGAATAATATCGACGTGTTTGTTTAGTTTTTGAGAACTCGTCCGGGAGTTTCTTTTTAAGACGATCGTCTTTGGGAACTGAGAGTTCGGAAATCCTGTATTACTAAGAATTCAGAACTTTGTTTCGAGGCTAAGAACTTTTCGAAGATCTGGAAGCTTTTTTTAGCTTTTTGGGTTTGGGATTTTCGTATAAATTTGAGACTTTTTTTTAAGCTCGTAACTCTTTGTGCACAGAATTCGGAACTCGTTGATTCCTTTTGATCGAGACGTCAAAATTTTTGATTTTTCGGATTCTCGGGACTGTCTATGATAGCATGAATGGTGNCCCCCCCCCCTTTTTGGTGTTTGGAGGGACAGCTGTACCTTTCCGAAGATTGGTTGCCTACGTACCTCTTTCGAGGATCAAGCCGTCTCGTAGTTCAGTTTGATTTTGATACCTTTTTTTGTTCAGTTTATTTTAAACATTCATTTTATTATTTTTATTTAAGAGTTGTGGATTGTGTAAAGTGGAGTATTGATGAGTCATTAGAGTTACTTGAGAGATAAGTTAGGGTTCGTGGCACGCCGTTCTCGGGTGAGGATGAGATGGGTGTTACAATCCTTTTCCTCGAAAGTGATCTTGAAGTTATCTCGAGGTGCAGGTTGCACCAGTTTGTGTTAGTTTCTGTCTGGCGTTGGTAAGATTTGATGGCAGATATCGTATATGTGCAGTACTGTGAACCGCCCATGATCATGTGAACTTTTTGCCGATTGTTTGGTCCAAAAGGTTTATCGATTCTTGTTCTGTGTTCCAAGTTAGGTCTCTCTGGAGCCTTACCGGGTTCTTCCTCAGTGGTTTATTTGTCTTATTCACTTCCCTCGTGAGCTTCCATCACGAGAAGTTTGGCTGCGTTGCCAAGTTCTCAAGCTATGAGTTTTTCCATCAGTTTCGCTCCAAGAGTGCGGCAATTCAAGGTTGAATGGCCGCGTTCCTTGTGATGTTCGCAATAGGAAATTTCGTTGTTAATTGAATTGTTACAAGTCCAGGTGTTTGGATTCTTTCCTTGTCCAACTCCGGATTGTGGACTGGGCGATCCGCCTGGGGATGGACATGTTCCTACTTGGTAGTTGTGAGCTCCGTCTTTTGCCTCGAAGTTCACGTACGGGTTTTATTTCTTATCTGACGAGGTGTTGGAAGCCGGTGTGCTCTTGCTTAAAGGCTTAGATCAGTGCTTACGTTCGTTTGCTCGGATATCCTCTTTGAGTTTGATGAAGTCTAATGCACGATGGAGGGCATCCAGGATGGTTGGTGGCGTATTAAGTGTCATTTCCTCTCGGTAACGCGTATCGTACCACAATGATCTCTTAAACGCCTCGAGTACAGCTCTATCGCTGACTCCATCAATTTTTGAGACCATGTCCTTGAATCGCTCCATGAAGTTCTTCAAAAGCTCATTCTGGCCTGGAGAGATTGTCCAGAGATCGGCATCCGAGGTCTCCTGGTTTATGAAAATCGAGTACTGCTTGAGGAGCGCCTTGGAGAGCTGTGAAAAGCTGTCGATGGAGTCTCTCTCGAGTTTTGAGAACCACTCTAGGGCATCGCCTTTGAGGTTTTCGACGAATAAGAGGCAGTATCCTGTGACTTCTTCATTTTTTCTTGAACCTTACACGTCTCATGGCTATCCTAAAGGATATTGAGTGTGCCTTGGAATCGGTACTTCCATCATAGGGTCGGATTTTCAGCTTCCCTAGGTCTGAAAGCTTTGTTGCGGTGATACGGTCCGTGAATGGCGTCTTCTGAGATTCTTCGAGAAAGCGATCGATCTCCGGTTGGGCGCTTGTTGCCCGATGGACTTGAGATTTGACCATCCTCATCTCATCGGCAGCTTGATCGAGTCTTTTTTGCAATTCATCGACCTCACTTCTACTGGTAGCTTCCTGGAGATCGTCTTCTTGTGATCTTGAAAGACAGCGGGTTCTTCTTCTGTTAAGTCGTTCTCATGATATGAGAGGTTATCTTCGCCCTCAAGCGGATCACCACTAGGTTGATCATCGGTCGAAGGGTTTTCCTCAGTGCGTGGAGCATCGGTAAGGGTGCTTGCAAAAGTCGTGTTCCTAAATCGTCGAATCATGGGTGGAGTCATAGGGTTGATCCTACGTGTCGACGGAAATTGTTCAGTGTTGTGTCGCGGATCACGCCTCAGAGATTCTTGACCTACCAGGGTTGGGAAGTCGAGAAGCCTTCCTCGAATGGGATGGCTCTGGACTCAGCTTCCTTACGGATGTTTCCCATCTGTTGAGTCATGGAATCGTTGAGCTTTCCTTGGTCCTCGCTTTTCTTTTGTAGGGATTCGAGAGAAGATTAGAGTTGCGCAATTAGGGTTTTGGTATTCTCCTCTCGATCTCCTTCCCTGATGAATTTGCATTCGTCGGGATTTTTCCTTCAGCTGCCATGAGGTTCGATCTAGGGTTTTCTCTTTCAAGAGTAAAGATTTCTCCTATCTCCTCCTTCTAGCGCTAAATTGTGGAAACCAGAATTCACCTCAATGTAAATTAGGAAAGTTAATGATGTGAGGAACCGAGAATCTTGGGAGAGAAAGCGAAAGTAATGAAAGATCGGAAAAAGAAAAGTAGGGCAAAAAGAGACAAAAGAGTTTTATTGATTTTATTGCTAAGTATCGAAAGGTTATAACATGTGTTACAAGAGTCAAGAACGATCATTATTTATACTAGACAACTTAAGTCGTAGACAGCTAAAAGTCTCGATGTGGGAACTAGTGTTTTCCCTTTTTCCACCATCTTTCCATTAAATCTTCGGGAATCTTCCAGAATCTTCGGCCCAATTTCATCCTTCGTCTTTCGGTATAGTGCCATTTTGGGAGATGGAAGTCAGCTCGGCATCCAGGAAGGGAGAGAATGCTGATCTGATCACTCAATGCTGTCCAGCTCGGCAATTTGGATGGGAAAATGCCGAGCTGGACACCAAATTGCCGAGCTGGCCACCCATTGATGTCCAGCTCGACATTTTGGTGCAAGTGGGACAGGAAATAGCAACCAGCTCGGCATTTCAGGGAGGAGGTCCAGCTCGGCAATTTTGGTTGAGTAAATTGCCGAGCTGGTCAGCCTCTCCTGCCTAGCTGACTGCCTTCTTCTCGAAGAATCATGACTTTTCTCAGTTTTTCAGAAAAAACTTTCGAAAACAGGGTGATCAGCTCGGCATTCTGTGGGATGTCAGTCAGCTCAGCATTTTTGGCTGAGTAAAATTCTGAGCTGGTCAGCTCCATCTTTTCTGCGGAGCTGATCGTCTCCCGTTCGAGGAATCGCGACATTTTATCGGTTTCTTTTGGAAAAACCTTTCGGAAAACAGGATGATCAGCCTGGCATTCTGAGGGATGCCAGCCAGCTCGACATTTTTGGCTGAGCAAAACACCAAGCTGGTCAGCTCCATCTTTTCTGCCTAGCTGATCGTCTCCCGTTCGAGGAATCGAGGCTTTTATCGTTTTCTCGGAAAATCCTCTCGAAAAACAGGATGATCAGCTCTGCATCCCGAGGAATGTCAGCCAGCTCGGAATTTTTGGTTGAGCAAGTTGCCGATCTGGTCAGATTCTTTCTTTCTGCCGAGCTGATAGTCTCCTGTTTGAAGAATCGCGACTTTTGTCGGTTTTATCGGAAATCCTCTCGAAAAGCAGTTTTCGTATATATTTCGTAAAGTTATCGATAAAAATAGTTCATGACGAACTATTTTCCCAAAAATATTCAAATATGTAAACTTTTTTTCGAGATTTAAGCATTTTAGTCATTAATTCTGGAAATGCGGGTTTTGACCCCCAACAGTTAGCTTTGTACCGCGTGTTCGGCAATTTCAGGTCGAATGCCCATGAGTTTTGTGGTGGTTTCATAAAGTTGTCTCGTCATAGGTTGAGCTTCTATTCCAAGTGTTCCATGGACTTTTTCCTCGTCTAGCTCCTCCTTGCGCTGTGGGCGGTCCACCTGGAGACAGCCCAACTCCCACTTGATAGTTGTGAGCTCTGATTTTCTCTTCGAAATTCACATACGGGCTTCCCTTTTTGCATGTCGGGGCGACCGGCTGCGTGCTTCGAGTTGTAGGTTTGGCTCGGTGCTTCTGAGGGTTACCTTAGTAAAGCAGAATAAGAAAGTAATTGTAACACCCGTCTCATCCTCACCCGAGAACAGCATATTGTGAACCCTAACTTACTCCACAAGTAACTCCAATTAAAATAAACTTCCTCTTCTTAAATAATAACCAATAATCCAACAACTCCAATAACCGAAATAAACCAAAAGAAATCGTAAATCAAATGTTTAAAATAAAAATATAAAAATAAATCATGAAAATATCCATCTACTCGTCAGTTTCACCTGAAAAAAAGATAAGGAAGAGGGGTGAGTAACATGAGAGTCACTCAGTGAGGTAAAGATGCTATAACGCACAAAACGTAGTTTCGGTCATAGCACTCCAACCAAAGAACAAGACTAAACATGAACAATCACGGCACCTAAAGCAACCAAACATACACTGGGATCCTACGTGATGGTTTAAGTGACCGACCGCACCCTCTCTCTCTCAGAGGTCAGCATGGAATAGGTCCAACGGCACCGCCGGATATGACGATTTATCAATCTTAAGACACCGCACAGCAGATCGACTAGGCTGCCCGCACCCCCTCTCACATAACGCAGCGATAACAGAAGTCCGTCTCTGTATCCCGCAACCCTAACGTCTAACATGCTTTGCTATTTATATAATATATATATATATATATATAATATATCCAAACAATTACCATTACTCATGCACAAATAATTTGGTTGAATCACTATATTCCTAGTTCAATTTAAAAACAAAACTATCTAAACTCGATCAGAGAAAACAGATCATGTTTAGTTCTAAATTCCATCAAAGACTAGACGAAAGTATGGCTCTTGTTGCGAAATAACCCTAACCATAGCTAAAATGGTTGATATATGTGACTTCTGAGCTCTGGTTGCTCAAACGGATGTTAAATCTGAAATCAGTACAAAAAATCGAGTGAAAACGGCTTTTGAACGACAAAAAACGGATGCCGGGTCAAAGTCAATAGAAAAGTCAACGGTCAAAGTTAACGGTCAAACCGGTCAAAGTCAATACCAGTCAAAACCAGACCCAAACCGGACCCGAACCGATTACCCAAACCGGATCCGAAAACCCGATAACCCGACCCGGACCGGTTAACTAAACCGAAACGAAATTAAACTAAACCAAAATCGAATTACATTAAACCGGTTGGTTGACCGAGTCAACGATTTGACTCACTGAGTTGATTCGCCGGCGACGAGAAGATGTAGCGGCGGCTTACCATAGACGACGGTGGTCAACGGCGGTGGCGATGATCAACGGTGGCATGTGGACGACATGCTATAAGCTTCCAAAGGCGATTGCGGGCGCCTATGGCGGTGGATTGGCACGATCTTGGTGTCTCTGGACTCGTCTTGTCGTCCTGAATCCGATGGTGACCTTGGATTTGTGAGATTCCAAACGGTTAAAAGTTATCGGCGATGTATTGAAAGAACTGGCTGAAAAACTATTAAAAAGTGATTTCCAAGATTACCTTTGACTCAAATCCGATAATACACTGGTAGATTAACGCTGTGGCTGCGGAAAATCGTTAAAAACACTTTCCGGTGGATTTGTTTTGAGAGAAGTTCGTTTCTTTACTTTTTTGTAGAAAAATTATAAATGAGGAAGCTATTTATAAGAAAGATATAGGATTTCTGCAGAAATTTAATTGGATTTTCTGGACCTGATGAATCGGGTCGTTACAGTAATTTGTAACACTAAATCGTAAAAAAAAAAAAGGTGAAAACTCAGTTTGCAATGAGGAGATTGAAGATTGCAGTCAATCTGAGGATAGCTTCGTTTTCATTCTCACAATGATCCGAGTGAAGAGAGATGAGTCATTTTGTTTAAATTGATGCTCATGATGGTTCAGATAAAATTTGTATGACTACATCTCATATTTAAATAGTTGAAAATATTCATTCAGCTATTAATTCGATTTTAAATTGTTTTTCTTATTTTGTTAAATAACTACACCCAAAATAAATAAAAAAATTATTAATAAATAATTTGGTTTGGATTTTATTTGAAATCTTTTATTTAAAATATGTTATTAATTTTAAAAAGAAATTTCTGTTTAATATATATTTTTTATTTTTTTTATTTGATTTATTAAAAATATTATTTAATATATTAATTTATTTAATTATTCAGCTATTTTGTTATTATTTAAATTTTAGTTATTCAATCAAATTCTGCATTCAAATAAATTTAACCGTTATCATTTAGATCCATTAATTTATAGTTTGTATTTAAATTTTTTATTGTATATGTTATGATTATATGTATTTAACATATATGTAAAGTTATCATAATCGTATGTTAGTTATTATGATAAATAAATAGTTAATCACGAAAACCAAAATTCTTTTCATCAAAAATAAAATTATATTATGAACAGTTATATTTCTGGAACCTTGGATGCAAATAATAATAGTATCATCTAATAAATAGTATTATCTACACAAAACTCGAGGTACATAATATTATTATAATATTATTGACAATTTTTAAAACAACAATATCTTAAGTAATTAATTTCAAAAAATATTTCTAGTTTAAAAATTTTATATTTATAACTTTCTAAAATTTTAAGTCAGCATACTAAACTATTCGTTTAAACTAAATTTTTGTTAAAATAATTATTTAATTGATATTATATATAATCAATTACTATTGAGCCCGGGTTTAGCACAAACTCGACCACCATCAAACATATAAAGTACTGTAGCCCATTAGAAACTCAATATATTTGATCAAATCGAGCTCGAGTTAAATGTGGAGAAGTAAGCTAATAGCACGCGAGATAATCGGAAAAAAAAGAAGAGGTCACGATCTTAATAAATAGAACCCGGGATTCACAGAGACGCGAGATGGAGTGCTATAGACGCGGAACAAGAAAATAAGTAGAAGGTATAAAAGAGGAAGAGAGGCCGCAGCTTAGGGGGACGGGGATCTAATTCTCGACTTAGAAACAATACATATACTTTGTACCAACTATTTAATAATCAATACAAAATCCATTTCTCTCTTTTTTTTATTGAGCTCCCATTCAACATTGTTTCATAGATCCTAAAACCTCGGTTCTTCATAAAAGTTAGCTCAACACATTTCAGTGTGAGTATTCGGAGCTCACATTTGGCACCGTATGTAGGGAACTATTACGTTGACAATTCAGATCTATCACGAGAATCAAATCGCAGAGCTCGCATGATAGAATGGATCCAGGCTCAAAAACCAGTGACCAAACATCAACTAACCCCGAGAACACGAGTGGTGTAGAAACTGTATCAATCGACAGGTCTGTCTCTCGAGCTTCAAACAAAACTGGAAGAAACAGAACGTGATCTACCCTGATCTTAAATGTGTCAGCGCCTTTGGCAATCGGGTTAAGGACCACTCCAGCAATAACGACGAGCTCAGCTCCTGTTAACTATGTTTCCTCCACTGGAGGAAGACCCGTCAATCCTGTCGGGCTAAGAACCACCCAAACATTAACAACGAGCTCAACTCCCGTTAATACCGTCTCACCCACTAGAGGGCGACCTGGTAATCTTGTTTGGCTCAGACCTGGTAGTCAATCAGACGCTGGAAATAACTCCGGTACGACAAGAACCACTCCTCCCGGAACGGTCAGTGACGACCTCGACGGCCTCGCCAAAATTCGCTCCATGCTCAGTTTCTTGGTCGATCGAGCTCATAACCATGAAGCCACGAAACGAGCTTTAACGGCTCGATTGGAAGAACAGGAACGGCATCTCAACGCGATTTTAGAGCAAGCCTCCATGCCGAATAATCGGGGGAGAAGAGTTATATAGACTATCGCGATTTGGCTACCTCGCACACACCTGGACTTTTCAAACATACTCCCAACTACAATATCATCGGGAATGGTGACAGCACCCTTGAAAGGTGGGATTTCCCCAGTTCCAGTAGACCTCACCAACCTCGCCACACCAACCTCTAACGCTGTAGGACACGAGTCTGCCACATTGTTTAACATGCTGCTTTTCCCACCTCTACGAGAAAACAACCAGCAACCCGTAGACACTGTAGTTCTCAGCTCGAACTCACCTCTCCCTAAAAATCGCAGTTCAGAAATTAATCTGACATCTAGACCTCCTCCAGAACCATATATCACTAGACTGTTTAGAACATCCAATTGAGCAGACGTTCACAAACCATACTGGCGTAAGCACACAAGCACGTTTCTATACATAAAACCCTATCAGTCCCTACAGGATCGAAGAGCACGATGCACTTCAAAAATATATCGAGCACACGAACACACAGTTCATGCAATTGAACTCATGTGTACATATGACAACGAGCTCAGCACCTTACATCGATCTTATCATAGAGGAGACGTGCCGCACTCCTTTCACTGACAGAATAGCTAATGCTATGATCCGAGATGTAGGTAAATCAAGCTCCCTGAATTATATGGGAAAACTGTTCCAAAAGCTCACATTAGAGCATTCAGGCTCGCAATAGCTTAAGCTCACCTCATTGACGAAGACAAAGAACCAGCCCTCTATCAATTTTTCGTCGAAAACCTCACGAGCTTTGCCTTAGAATGGTTCTCCGGGTTAGAAGGAAACTCCGTTGACAACTTCACACTGCTCATAACCGCTTACTTAAAGCAATACTCAGTTTTTATCGAGGTGAAAACCACCGAGGGAGCTCTGTTCAACATAACGCAACCCTAATGATGAAATAACTTTAACCGCACTCTGAGGATTATGGTACACCACAGAATTCCAAAAAGAACTCCTGTCTCTCGAGGACACATTGCATCGAGCCACCGCATTTGCAAGAATCGAGGAAGAAACAGAGACACCAGAGTTATGACCATGGAATGCCATAAACCTAGAAAAGTATTATCAGTAAGTACCACCACAAAAATCGAACTACGTCAAGACTTGATCCCCTAAAACGGGTACGTATGCAGCTCAAATTGAGTGCAGCCACCCCAACACTCATCATCCCTAACAGGACAGCCTAACTAAATCACGGCGAACCTCGAAACGGTCTCATCGATGTACTATCACCTTCACCAAATCAGTGACCTCAAAACGGTCTCGCTCAACGGTCTTTGAAAACGGTCTTATCTAACAATCTCAAAACAATTTAAAAGAGAAGTAACCTCGACCCGGTCTTCAAAACAGTTTCTTCAGACGATCTCAACACGATTTGAAACGAGTGATCTCGACCTCACCCACAAACAAACAACCTTAACACATGCCTCAAAATGGTCTCGATAGAGCGCGATCTCGAAACGGTCACCTCTACTCAAATTAGCACGATCTCCAAACAGTCGTCTTTGCAAAAAACTAACAACCTCTAAATATGGTCAAAACAGTCTCGCCCAAAGGTCTCCAAAAATGGTTACCTCAGATTACCTCAAAACGATCTCGAACGGATTGGCTCGACCGGGCATGTAGAAAAAAATATATAATAATGTATACATTCCTAGCTCTCAATCATGCGAAGAACGTCAGAGTTATTCGCAGACAGCTATTTCTTCGCTGACCAATGATCAATCGATCAGCAACGAGCTACGTCTTCCACAAAACCAAGTGAGCTACTTAGTTAATGGCGTTTTTTCCTGCGAGCTGAAAGATCTCGATCTGATCGGTAGCATTCCTCAGCTTCTGCTTATTGCCATCCTCGATAATCATGAGCTCGTTGACACGAGCCTCGTACCTTCGAACTTCCATCTCCTTGCAAGTCAAATTTATCAGTGATATCACAATAAATATACTGCATCGATATGGGTCAAGCCCAACGAGAATCAGAGTAGTTTCCTCTAATGGGCTGGGGGGCTATTGTTGGACCCGGGTTTACCAAAAACTCGAACTCCGTCAAACATTTAAAGTAACTGTAGCCCATTAGAAGCTCAATACATTTGATCAAGTCAAACTCGAGTGAAATGTGGAGAAAGGAGCTAACAGCACGCGAGATAATCGGAAGAGGAGAAGAGGTCACGATCTTTATAAGTAGTTCACGAGATTCACGGAGACGCGAGATGGAGTTCTATAGACGGTGAACAAGAAAATAAGTAGAGGATATAAAAGATGAAGAGATGCCGCAGCTTAGGGGGACGACGATCTAATTCTCGACTTAGAAACAATACATACACTTTGTACCAGGTACTTAGTAATCAATACAAAATCTATTTCTCTCTTTCTTATTTAGCTCCCGTTCAACAATGATTCATAAATCGTAAAAACTTGATTCCTCATAAAAGTTACCTCAACAAATTTTGGTGTGAGTATTCAGAACTCACAATTACTACTTTATGTAATCCATTTAATACTTAAAAGTCAATACAAGTATTTAAATATAGGTTATTTAAATGAATATATAAAGTTAACCAGTTAATTAAGAAAGTAACATAGCATATGTAACATTTAAATATTTATTAATTGTATTTCAATTGTAGTATGTCATTCTCCTACCTGATCATAGCATAAATAATTTTATTATAATTAAATTCATGGGTTTGATAATATCATTAAGGGGCCTTTTTGCGCATAATCGTCATTTTCAATTTTACAGATGACAAATAAGGAAATATAACTTAGTTATATGATATTATAAACATATGATAACTCAGTTATATTATATAACCTATACCTACTAACTTATTTCTGATAACTATCAATTTATACAATTTAGTTCATACAGCTGGTCTTAGCCTATATGGTGACATGGTTCGGATTGGATCCATATGTTAATGAGTTAATAAGTAAGTTACTACCTACCAATTAAAATTGGTCAACCAATAATACCACTCGGGGACTTCATGCACAACCATCATTTTCAGTCTCATAGATAGCAAGTAAGTAAATATAACTTAGTTATATAATATTATAAACATCTGATAACTTAATTGTATTATATACCTCATACCACTAACTTGTTTTTAATAACTATCTATTTATCCAATTTGGCTTATACAGCTATCCTTAACCCATATGGTGACATCGATTAAATTAGATTTATACCTTTGTGAGTTAATAAATTAGTTACCACCAATAAAAACTAGTCGAAAAGTTATCAAGGCTTTTAAATTCTATAATCATCTCATCGATCTGCCTCAGCACAGCGACACAGTGAAAGAAGCTTGGAGTTGCGGTGAGATTATTGGCACGGCTCAGTTCAGACTAATCAGATCACTTAAGCTGTTGAAACCAGTTTTGAGGAGATTGAACCAGAGCAATTTTAGTGGTATAACAAATAGGGTCAAGGACCAAGCTGCTAAGCTCGTGGATCTCCAAAGGATTCTTCTCACTCATCCAACCTCAGCTATTGCTCAGGAGGAGCATCGAGCTCGTGTTAAATGGCATTCACTCATCACGGCTGAGGAGAAGTTCTTTCATCAAAGGTCCAGAGTTCGTTGGTTGCATCTGGGGGATAGAAACACCCCATTCTACCATAAGACGGTTGCTCAGAGATGTACTAGGAACCATATCCACTTGCTTCGTGATGCTGATGATCACCTCCTCACGAATATAGATGACATTAAACAACACGCTGCTGATTACTTTCGTGGGATATTTGGTAGTGTAGATATGGTTGACCCACCTGCATCGCTGCTAGAGTTGCAGGACTTGTTGCCGTAGTCAGAATCAGAGATCCGAACTTCAGAGAGAGGTTTCTGAAGAAGAAGTCAGAGTCACCCTTTTTGCAATGCCTCTGAGCAAGAGTCCTGGGCCAGATGGTTATCCGGTTGAATTCTTTCGAGCGTCTTGGGATATCGTGGGGCCTGATGTGGTAGCCGCACGAGGTAATTGTTTACTTTGTTATTGATATATGTTCTGAACCGAATCTTAGTTATTTATTTCAACTGATATCAAACTAAAATTTAGGGTAACAAGATTCATGGTACATTGAGAGATTCTATACCGAACCATCATCTGAAAGAGCTTAACGAAGGAGAGTTCTTGATTCTGAAAAACTTTAAGTTTCAGCGTGTGAAGGGACCTTTCAGACCAACCATTCACGCTTACAAAATCATACTGAATTTAGAAACATCAGTCAAACCTCTATTGTACCGTAATCCATCTAATTATTTCTCATTCGTTGGGTTTCGTGATATTCACAGTGGAATGCGTGATCCTCGATACTGTGTGGGTGAGTTTTTACGTGGGGGTATTTTATACTCCATATATAATCTGGTTTCGAACTGAGAGGCAGGTATTCTGAATTTATGTTATGAAAACGTAATATATTAACTGGTGAACGTGTTCTCTACAGATTTGATAGGCCATGTATTCAGTATCGGTAATTTTTTGTATCGGTCGGCGTGTCTGGATTATCGTAACAATTACGGTGATGTGTATATGGAACTTCATGACGGAATGTAAGTATTTTACATATAGAGATTGGTGTGTGATAAAATGTCAACGTTGCATTCTAACTTGGTTATTGTTGACGTGATGGTAGGGGTGATCGTTTATCTGTTCTCATGAAGCGTGATTGTTCTGATACGATTGCGAAGGATATTGCACGCTGTCCTAGAAATATTGTTATCTGTGCTATCCGATTTGCGAAAATTTTGAAGGCGAGTGGTGTTTGGGAAGTTATGACTGCTTACAATTGTACGCAAATCTTTATAGACCCACCTTTTCCTGAAGCTATTGATTTCTATGATCGTATTGCTCCAACATGTAGTTGATATCAAGGTGATTTTGTCCTATCCGATTTTCTGATTATTATGCCTTATAGCATTTTGGTGTTCTTATTTTTTAATGAGTAATTCTTTTAGAAAGGTAATCGATAGAAGTTTCGTTTTATTACCATTATAAAAACGGTTAAATTCTGTTGAGTGGAAGTCTAATTTGAAAGTCATGGTGAAAATTTTTAAACGATGGAAACTATAGATTCTGATGATCGCACGTTTCTCAATTACAAACGTTCTAGAGTAATACGGACCTATCATTCCAAATCGAAAAATGTACCAAGGCTTATAGCTAGTTAATAATGCTTAAAGTTAAATCTAAATTCAGGATACTACCTACCTGTTTC
>OVBI01001997.1:0-25418 GCA_900406495.1 Sisymbrium altissimum | reverse complement strand
TATAGTGATTATTAATTTATCGAATATTAATTTATAGAGGTTCTACTGTACAACGTTTTTTTTTTTGAAATTTAACATTCTTTTCGGAAAAAAAAAAAAAAACAAACAAACATTGTATATCGTTAAACACTTTTGTGATTGTACAATTTTCATTTTCTGTTTTCTTTTAAGTATCTATCTCCATCATCAGCCTATTATTTTTAGAGATTATTCAGTATCCTGTACTCTTTTGTTTTTGTTCTTTCTTCTACGGCCTTAACTTTTGTTTCTTATATGATTTTCCAAAGCAATGATGATATTACATGTTCATTAATATTATACATAGTGACAGGTTATTAAAAACACGTATCATAACCCATAACTATCTAAAGTTATAAAATCAATTCTAGTAATGGCCAATGGGCACAGGCTGCAATGTGCGGTGGGTCCAACTAAGAAGGCCCATTCTAAAATCGTGGTTGTACAAACGAGATGGTGATGTGGAAAATCATGGTCGATTCAACTAGAGGAGAAGTTTATTATGGTCACAAATTTGGGGTAATGGTGGATTTGGTGAGAGGTAGGTAACACTATTTCTCCATGTCGCTGTCTCTTGTGGTAGGTGGATCTCTTTCTATTATTACAATCTATCTTATGTATATATTGATTTATTATTTCTTATCCTATATACGCCACAAGTAATTTTAAAATAAATTACATGCCGAGTGTATGAGATAGGCGATCATTTATTTTTGAAGTCAATACGGTGGTTGTTGCCAAATTGACTCTAATGACGTTGACATTGAAAGAATTTCATGGATATGTATGCGCCAAATGCTTGCGCCTGTACTGTGCTTCGCGTTTATTTTAACAACCACTACTTCTTTCGGACCAAAATAATAATATTATGTTGTCTTAACGGCGTCAACTCTGACGGCGTCTCAAGCCGTTCAAGTTCAGACCTACGATCAATCACTGTTTCACACCTTGTCTTTCCTTTTCTCGCCGTGACGGATTTAACTTCTTCCTGTGTTCATTACTCCATTCCTGTGTCCTACGACTTTTTTGTTGTTTCCCTGTTTTTACATGGTTTTCTGTAACTTTGCATTGGTCCCCATTGGTCCAACCGTCCAATGCCAATTGTTTTACTCATGTTCGAAATCCCTGATGTAAATACGATGATACATTGTTACTTGTATTTCTTTGTTAATACATTTTCCGAAGGATATATGAAATTATAAAAAACAAATTAAGGTAAAATAATTTCTTGACCTTTTTAATTTGTTTTAACACAAAAAAACGGATTGTCAATATAGTAATTTTAATATGACGACTGTTTTTCAGATCTGATTTGTAAAATAATACCAAATTAAAACTTTTTGTATATATTTTCTCATACATTGGTAAACCATTTTCTTTTCTTTTTTCATATTAATTTGTGCTAAGTTGTCAACTTAGTAAAACCCAAAAAAGAAAAAAAAAATTTGTCAACTCAGAGACACAAACGTAATGCAACGCGTCTCCATTCGTAAACATAATAATTTATTGCTACTAAATATAAAAACAATTGAAAATCGACACAAAATCCAGAACATCTGGGCAGATGTAAAACTGCAGTCTTTCAATTCACTTAAATACTTAACAGTAATTTTTTTTATTAAAACAAACTAAAAATCCAAAACAATGGGCTACATAGCCTACCAGTTATAGACAGTTCACGTTACAAACCAAAAAAAGAAAAGAAGAAAATAGAAATGGACTCTTTTAAAGTTTTTTTTTTTTTGCTAAAAAACTCTTTTAAAGTTTAAAAGCTCGCTCACCTGTTTTGAAATCCCTTTAGACAACCTTTAATTAAACAAAACAATGTAACTTTACTGAACGTGCATCTACAATTTATGACATTGCTTAAAGAAATGTATCTTGTACGTAGAACATAAATTAAGATTAAATTTTTTTCAAAAAGGAATCATGATATACAGTAATCAGACAACAAAAATTGCATTCAATCTGTTGTAAGAAAAAGTATCGTGTGAATCCAAAAATGTGTCTGGAAAATGTGATAATCTCGAGGGCCTTGGAAAAAAAAAATAGTAAAAAGAAGTAAATCTTCTTATATAATTGGTTCAGTGTATCGAGTTGAGGCGAAAGGTCCATCGGGTCGGATAAGAACAAAACACTCGAATGTTACTCCTAAATTCTTTGATAATTTTTTACCCAAAAAACAAAATTCTTTGTTAATCATAGATTGGGCATGTGGTTGGAGAGAGTGTAATAGTGTATGCTATAAGTTAAATGATAAATCTAAATCAGACAAATAGCGATAAGTGATCCATCCCAATCATAGGTGACAATTTTAGTCCAAACATAATGAAAAATGTGTGTGTATACTAAACAAAGTACGTAGGTTACTTATTTAGCTGCTGATCCAATTGCCAAGTTAATGCATACAAATTTGGTAATATAGACTGAGTGATTTTTACTATAAATTTGATGTAAACAAAACACAAGTTAGGCTAATTGAGCAACGAGAAGATATAGATATGTTGTTGAATAGCGTTTTTTTTGTAACCGTTGTTGAATAGTTTTTTTTTTTTCTTTTTCCTGTAACTGTTGTTGAATAACTAGGAACATGTTAAATTTATGTTTTATTATAGGCTTTAAATTTAAAATTAGTTGGCAATGAATAGATTAGTCTTAACCTTTTATATAATAATTCATTAATTTTTATATTTCCGATGTTGGATGTTTATTATTAACATCTTTTCTTATGTTCAGACATTTATGTTTAAAATATAGATAATGTAAGAATTAATGTTTATAGGGTAGTCTAATATCAGTTTGTAGTAGTAGTAATTGAATTAAAAGATTTTACGTTTTGATATTATATTAAATTTAGATTTTACTATGAGTTTCCAATTCAAAACTAATTACTAATGAGTGGATTGACTGTAATCTTTTATATAGTAATTCATTAATTTTTATATTTCCAATTGAGACCCTTTATCATTCACACAACACAGAAAATGTCTTTCATACATACCACCAAAGTTATTTATATATTAATTGAGTTTTAACAAACCTCAATGAAAACTTTTGTTAAAAATTAGTGGTTTCGTAATTACATTCAAATAGAAGGACAAAGCGAAATTTAGTTTTAAAAGATTGATGGAAAACAAGCACCTCTAATCATCCTCCTACCTTCACCAAACCCTCTTTCACTTTACGGTCCTTACCTACCCCCATCAAACACCAAAGACCACCACCACTCACACACACAAACACAAACACACAGACATCCCGTTAAATCTAACGCCGTTTTATCATTCTATCTTTCACCAACTCCCACGCACCTAACGGCGTTGTCTTTTTGCCGTTGGTCTCACTTCTCAAACCAACCAACCTCTTCCCTCTTATAAAAATCATCTCTCACCATCCCTTCTTCCTCAGCAGCTTCTCCTGCTTTTTTTTCTATCATTCGCCGGAAAACTCAAATCAAATCAATCAACCTATCTGATAAAAAAAGACAAAACCGAAACCGAGAGTTGAAGTGCAAAAGCAATGGATCTTCTCTTGTTGGAGAAGTCACTGATCGCGGTCTTCGCGGCGGTGGTTATAGCCACCGTGATATCAAAGCTCCGAGGCAAGAAATTGAAGCTACCACCAGGTCCTATGCCGATACCGATCTTCGGCAACTGGCTTCAAGTCGGAGACGATCTCAACCACCGTAACCTCGTCGACTACGCTAAAAAGTTCGGAGACCTATTCCTCCTAAGGATGGGACAGAGAAACCTAGTCGTCGTCTCTTCACCAAACCTAACCAAAGAAGTGCTCCACACGCAAGGAGTAGAGTTCGGATCTCGAACAAGAAACGTCGTCTTCGATATCTTCACTGGGAAAGGACAAGACATGGTGTTCACTGTCTACGGTGAGCACTGGAGGAAGATGAGAAGGATCATGACGGTTCCTTTCTTCACTAACAAGGTTGTTCAGCAGAACCGTGAAGGATGGGAGTTCGAAGCCGCGAGTGTTGTTGAAGACGTGAAGAAGAATCCTGATTCCGCTACTAAAGGGATTGTGTTGAGGAAGCGGTTGCAGTTGATGATGTACAACAATATGTTCCGTATTATGTTCGATAGAAGGTTCGACAGTGAGGATGATCCTCTTTTCCTTCGTCTTAAGGCTTTGAATGGAGAGAGAAGCCGGTTGGCTCAGAGCTTTGAGTACAACTATGGTGACTTCATCCCTATCCTAAGGCCATTCCTTAGAGGCTATTTGAAGATCTGTCAAGATGTTAAAGATCGGAGAATAGCGCTTTTCAAGAAGTACTTTGTTGACGAGAGGAAGTGAGTTGTTCTTTCTTCTCTTTTTGAACTTTTTTTGTTGTTCTTGATTTTAGGGATTTTTGAAACTGATATCGAGAAATCAAACAGGCAAATTGCGAGCTCTAAGCCTACAGGAAGCGAAGGATTGAAATGTGCTATTGATCACATTCTTGAAGCTCAACAGAAAGGAGAAATCAATGAGGACAACGTTCTTTACATCGTCGAGAACATCAATGTTGCTGGTAATTAACTTCCTTTTGCCTTTTAGCCATTTTCTCTGTGTGCCTCTTTTGTTTCCTTGTAAGATACGTAATCAATCCTCTGCACGTCTCTTGCTTGCTTGAGAAACGGACACTAGCCTTTTTGGGTGAATCCTGTAAAGTTGGAATACTAAACTAAAACAGCAAATTAGGCCTCATCTTTTTTAAAGACTTTTCTGGTCTCACTTAAAGTAGGTGAGATTTGTATTTGTTTGTGTGATGCTAATTTCTTGTTTTATTTCTGGCGAAACAGCGATTGAGACAACTTTGTGGTCTATTGAGTGGGGAATTGCGGAACTAGTGAACCATCCTGAAATTCAGAGCAAGCTAAGGAACGAAATCGATACGGTTCTTGGACCAGGGG
This sequence comes from Sisymbrium altissimum, assembly GCA_900406495.1. Taxonomy (NCBI): domain Eukaryota; kingdom Viridiplantae; phylum Streptophyta; class Magnoliopsida; order Brassicales; family Brassicaceae; genus Sisymbrium; species Sisymbrium altissimum. Next base: position 20,493 of record OVBI01001997.1, on the reverse strand, counting down.
TGCAAGTCACAGAGCCTGAACTTCACAAGCTTCCATACCTCCAAGCCGTGATCAAGGAGACGCTTCGTCTAAGAATGGCTATTCCTCTCCTTGTTCCTCACATGAATCTCCACGACGCTAAACTCGCTGGCTACGACATCCCAGCGGAAAGCAAAATTTTGGTCAATGCTTGGTGGCTAGCAAACAACCCTGAGAGCTGGAAGAAACCTGAGGAGTTTAGACCTGAGAGGTTCTTTGAAGAAGAGGCGCATGTGGAAGCAAACGGTAATGACTTCAGGTATGTACCGTTTGGTGTTGGACGTAGAAGCTGTCCTGGGATTATATTGGCGTTGCCCATTTTGGGAATCACCATTGGTAGGATGGTCCAGAACTTCGAGCTTCTTCCTCCTCCAGGACAGTCTAAAGTGGATACTTCAGAGAAAGGTGGACAATTCAGCTTGCACATCCTTAACCACTCCACAATCGTTATGAAGCCACGGACCTTTTAAGAATTTCTACAGAAAACAAAAAGAAAAAGTAATTTCTGGAAAATGACTTGTTATGTCGGCAATATAATGATGTTTCTGAAAGCTGTTGAATATTCCATGTTTTTTGTTTTTTTGTAAGCTGCATGTGTAAAATGTCTTTAAAAGGTTCGCTCCACGATTGAAATAACTAGTGGTTCCCACTGTTTCGAATGGACGCTCTTGTCATATAATTTTAATTCCTCATGATTGTTGAACCATAGTTATTAAGTTTTGGAGGTTTCTTTTTACTTTTAACGAACGTTCATGAAATCCTTTTCACACCTACTAAAACTCATTACGCAGTTCGTATTAAAAGTTAACTTCAGTATCAGATGTACACTTCATTTCCTTGTTTCACTAGTGACGAAGATAATTAAAGCTCAGGTTGAAATATTGAACAACAGATGAACTTCGCCATGGAGATTGTAATGCTTCCGATGTCGACTATATATCATAAATTACGGCTAGAGTCAACAATGAACCGTTGAAAAGTCGAAGTAAACGTGTACAAAGTATCAAAAGAAATGATTATATTAGGAGAGTCGTGTCTTAATTTAGATTAAGAAAAAGAAAGACAAATCCAACTTGAGTTTATAGAGATTAAAGTAAGCTAGGACCATTCCTTTTTAACCAAACCCAGCAATCTCGTTAAGCTTCAGCAGCTTCTTTCGTCACCGGAAAGTAAATTACTTCCGTAAAAATACAACAGATACTGAGAGTGGACTGTAATGGATCTTCACTTGTTGGAGAAGTCTCTAATAGCCGTCTTCGTGGCGGTGGTTCTCGCCATAGTGATTTCCAAGCTCCGCGGCAAGAAAATGAAGCTACCTCCTGGTCCTATACCGGTTCCTGTCTTCGGAAACTGGCTTCAAGTCGGAGATGATCTCAACCACCGTAACCTTGTTGATTACGCTAAGAAATACGGAGACCTCTTCCACCTACGGATGGGTCAACGAGACTTAGTGGTCGTCTCTTCTCCGGATCTGACCAAGGAAGTGCTCCAGACACAGGGCGTAGAGTTTGGATCAAGATACAGGAACATTGTGTACGATATCTTCACTGGGAAGGGACAAGATATGGTGTTCACTCCATACGGTGAGCACTGGAGGAAGATGCGAAGGATCATGACGGTTCCTTTCTTCACCAGCAAAGTGGTTCAGCAGAACCATGAAGGGTGGGAGTTCGAAGCTGCGAGCGTTGTCGAGGATGTGAAAAAGAATCCTGATTCCGCCACGAAAGGAACCGTGGTGAGAAACCGTTTGCAGTTGATGATGTACAACAACATGTACCGTGTCATGTTTGATAAAAGGTTCGAGAGTGAGGACGATCCTCTTCTTCTCCAGCTCAAGTTTCTGAACGGAGAGAGAAGCCGGCTGACTCAGAGCTTTGAGTACAACTATGGAGATTTCATCCCTATCCTTAGACCGTTCCTTAGAGGCTATTTAAAGATCTGCCAAGAGATGAAGGATCGAAGACTAGCGCTTTTCAAGAAGTACTTTGTTGACGAGAGGAAGTGAGTTCTTTCGTCTCTTTCGATTTTGTATTATCTTTGTTGTTTTTCGATTTTGAAACTTACATTTGAGAAATCACACAGGCAAATTGCGAGTGCTAAGCCTACAGGAAGTGAAAGATTGAAATGCGCCATTGATCACATCCTCGAAGCTGAACAGAAGGGAGAAATCAATGCGGACAACGTTCTTTACATCGTCGAGAACATCAACGTTGCTGGTAACTTCCTTACCCTTTCTTAACATTAAAACCAAGAATAAAAAACTTCCTTACCCTTTACGTACTTTGATAGGTCCCAGTAATCTTGCCATTAATGTTTTTGAATACAAAGGGAGACAAAATTGCACAGTTATGATCCAATCCTCTTTTTCTTGAGCGAGGCTCTCTGGTTCAATTATTAGAGATTCGGTTTTCTTGATTGAGCCGATCGGTTTGCATAACCCTCTTTCTCTGTACCTATTTTACGTAATCAAAAACCTCTAAACTTCTGTGCTTGCATACGAATTTGAAGTTGAACACTACTCTTTTGAGTGAATCCAAAAAATTCGAAATTTTAACTAAAAGAGCAAATCAGGCGCTCCTCACGTACACTTTCCTGGTCAGAAATTGCATAGTCATTTACTCATTTGTCTCCCCTAAAGAAGACTTGAATTTTAAAGGACATTTATACAGTTTTGTGATGCTAGATGATTACTTGCGTAATTATGTGCTGAAACAGCGATTGAGACAACATTATGGGCTATCGAATGGGCAATTGCGGAACTAGTGAACCATCCTGAAATTCAGAGCAAGCTAAGGAACGAAATCGACACGGTTCTTGGACCAGGCGTTCAGGTCACGGAGCCTGACCTTCAGAAGCTTCCATACCTCCAAGCCGTGCTCAAGGAGACGCTTCGTCGGAGAATGGGTGTTCCTCTCCTCGTGCCACACATGAACCTCAAAGACGCTAAGCTCGCTGGCTACGACATCCCCGCAGAAAGCAAGGTCGTAGTCAATGCCTGGTGGCTAGCAAACAACCCTGAAAGCTGGAAGAAACCTGAGGAGTTTCGGCCAGAGAGGTTTTTCGAAGAAGAGGCGCACGTGGAACCGACCGGTAACGACTTCAGGTATGTGCCGTTTGGTGTTGGACGTAGAAGCTGTCCCGGGATTGTATTGGCATTGCCCATTTTGGGAATCACCATTGGTAGGCTGGTCCAGAACTTCGAGCTTCTTCCTCCTCCGGGACAGTCTAAAGTGGATACCTCTGAGATAGGTGGACAATTCAGCTTGAAGATAGTTAACTACTCCACAGTCGTCATGAAACCAAGGACCTTCTGATAGAAATGTAATTTTGCAAACTGACTTCTGGTTATGGATGGCATAATAAGAATAAATCTGTTGAATAAGCCATGTTGTGTAAAGATATCGTTAACGGGTTGGTTCCACGACTGAAAGAATAAGTGGTGCCCATTGTTTTGTATGGACATTGATGTTATAGCAGTTCAAGTTTTCATCATATGAGTGTTGAACCATAGTCATTAGGAGGTTTTGACAGACAAAAAAAAGTTATTAGGAGGTTTCTCTCTTCTCAACAACGTTCATGGAATCCTCTCTGAACTACTATACGATTTTGTGTCAAAATTAAAAGACATCGAAATTCTAAAATCAATGGTTTGAGCAGTTCTTTAAATATTTAATGTAAGGAACGCATAGTGACAGTCAAAAGTATTGTTGGTAAATTGTAAGGCTCCATTCGTTTTCTTGGTCTTTTGTTGAACCTGAAGAAAAAAGCAAAACTTTGAGCATGACCGCAGGGGAGATGGCAATTGGTAACAACATCAGCTCACAGCTCACAGCTCACAGCTCACAGCTCACAGATTTGTTGATCATGCATAAGTTCGGAGACCTTCCCATCCTTTTTTAGTTAACACACAAGTGACACAAATAGAAAGAAAGAGTCTATTTCCAAATTGGGCCCATAGCCCATGGGCCATGGTTTCAGTTTAGTTGGAGTAAGAGTAAGTCTACTCCAACTGCCAAACAGCGGCGTCATTGCCAGAGCTACTGCTTCACTTGGGATTTCGTAAGGTTACTCCTCCTAATCAGAGTTAATAATGGGCTTTGTAAGGCCCATTGATTTCGTACGTAATAATGATCCACGACTCGCAGCGGGGAGTGTGTTATATTACACCAAATGACCAAATTGCTCTTAAAGAAAAATTTCGAAATTTTTGAGAAGACCGTTCGCTCGCTCACTGCATCGTCCTCCTCGATTTTGATCAATTCGCACCACAAAGATCCATCGGCGTCATCATTGTAGTGCAGCAGCGATTTATCAGTTTGCCTTAATCGTTTCGATGCTCCAAACTCCGTTTTCGAGACGCGGTTCAGATACTGTCGAAGCCTCTCGAATTTTCCAAGTATCTCTCTTCCTTCTCTCTCGAATTTATCTATTTTGTTAGGAACTTCGTAGAAAATTCACCGAAATTCGTTGAGATCTAATATTTAATTGTTGAATTGGGAATCAAAGGTTTCTGTCTTAGAGATGAGTGTTATTGGAAACGTTGCTTTGAGCTGTTTGGGGTTACGATTGTAATTTCTAATTACGATATCCATGTGTAGTCGTACAGCTAAGAACCGCCATTGCTAAGAATGCTGCAATGGATGGGAGGATCGAGGCGGAAAGTAGCCGCTGTGAGTGAACTTTTGCTTCTTCCTTTTATTGATATTGAACTTTTATGTTTGCTGATCACTCAGAATCACAGAGATCCGTTATAATTTGGCTGAAGATAAAACTTCTTGGTGTTGTGATGATTATTTGTTTTTAATTCTGATTTGTTTATTTGTTCTCTTGCATCTTTTGGGGCATTTCAGTCTCATACATCTGTGAAGAAGAGGTGTGTAAGCTCTTATTCTTCTTGTTTATGATGAGTTTCACAGTAGCATGTGCTTACGACTGATGATGTTGTAGACATTTAGTGCTTACACTCTTTTAATTTTTTTTTCTTTGTTTTGAACGTGTAAGGCAAAAACAATACTTTGAGCAGAGGAGACAGCAGCATCATCAGCTCGCAGTTGGGTCTGAGAGCGGTAGTAATGATAGAAACAATAGTAGTCAACACCAATCTTTGGATATCCTTAATTTCCTGAATTTGTCAACCACTGCTACTCCTGAATGCAAACCTTCTTGTCCAGAAGTTGGTAATTATATGCTTTTTCTCAGTGTTGCTTGTAGTTTCCCTCGTAATTAAAGTCAGTTATATGGACCCTTTATTTTGCATTCTCTCCGACAATGACATATAGTTTGCTTTTTTTTTTTTTGTGTCACTTGTTAACCAAAAAAGGAATTGAAGATCTGGATGCTGATTTCTACAGCCTGAAGGACAACATTTCAGGAGTAGGTAAGGTATCCAAACTAATGATCTATGAATTTGGTCTCCTCTTCTGCTCATGTTGTTTCTGTGATGTTGAAGGAAGTTCATTTAACGATAAAGCAGAAACTACTTCCTCAAAGAGGCAAGTCAGTTTTTTACTTATACTGTCATGTAATGTGACTGCCCAAGTTTTGTTTCTCTTGAGTTTTTATGGAAATGCAAGTCTTATAGAAATTCTATGCTTCACTGTCTTGTAGGATTTCGTTTAGTCTCCCTGAAAACCAGACAAATGATTTGAAAAAAGCAAACACAACAGCGGATCTGATGGATGGCACAGAGCGGAGTAAGTATTCACTATTCTTTAGCATCTAGAAACTAGAAAGATTTACTGTATTCTGTTTTCCCGTTCTTGTACGTAGAGTAAATAGGCCTGTTTCATTCTTGTTTGACTTCCCAATCACTTCTCACTGTATGATTATCTGAATTTTAGCCATCTACAAGTCTGTTTTTCTAATTAATATGGACATTGACTTTTTTCAGAGTTATCCGTCTTTGATTTGGTTGGTGATGATCATACAACAACCAACCTGGAAGAATGTTCTCCCTCTGAGCCTCACATGGCATTTTCAGTTGAAGGTATAGGAAATATTAAGTTTCCATGTGTACCTAGATAATGATCAGTCTTTAAGACGAGATTTCCTACTGTGCCTTTCTCTTGTGACTCTTACTTTCTTGATTCAGGTTTAGGTAAAATAAACACGGAAACTCCGCCTAATTCTCCACTACCATCAGGCAGGTGAGTAGCATTCACGATTTTGTTTGTATTGGCACTTGTTTTTATTATGTATGTTTCTTTCCTCTTACCGTAGAAGTAGTATGTATATAAATCATGATTGCTTTTTAATTTTTGGTGTGAAAGAAACTTTTCATACCGGTGCTCCACTCCATGGAATGATACTGCTCAACCTACATCAAACGTCAGGGAAAGGCTCAACGACTTCGAGAAGGAAGTGGTAAGAAAGTCTCGTCATCCTATCCTTTAGCTGTCTACCTACCATTTCTATGTGTTTTTCCAGACCCAATATTTTCATCTTCCTTTTACAGGATACAATACTTGAAAGTAGCAAAATGTTCCAAGATGACAACCATTATAGGTCTCCCGTTGGCATACATGCTAAAGATGGGGGCAGAAAACAAGAACTGCGCACTTTCCGTGATCATTTGCACAAACCATGTATCAGCGGCTCAAGAGGCTACTTCTTTGACGCTGCAGATTTCAGCAAAAGCAGGGTCTTTGATGAAAACGAGTGGAACGGTAGTTTCTTAAGCAAAGGGTTTCATTACATTTTTTCTCGTACAACTCACCATATATGCAACTCTTATTGTCTCACTTATTTTCTCTTAGATGGTCACGACCCTCGACCTTCTGCAATCTACACAAAACATGACTTGATAAAAGTAGCATGTCACTTAGTAAATATAGTATAGTATGTGCATGTGCTGTGACATGTACTATAGGAAATCTTTTCTGGTCTAAGATCATTTGTGCATCTGTTTCTCACTTTCCTCGTGATATCAAATAACAAAATGTTTGAATTTGGTTTATTCTTCGTATCTCACCAGCTAAGTCCGCCTTTCTTGATGACGGAGAAGGCAGTCTTAACTGGACGGATCAACAGCCATGCCAGGAAAATGTAAACCTTAATTTCATGGATTATGGAAACGAGTATATTGATAATCGCTCTTCTACAGAACACCATGGGGCAAAGAAGAGGTGCTCTTCAAAATCTCTTATTTTGTCCCTTTATGTATAGTCATTCTGTACCGTTTTACATTTACAGTCTTGTGTGTCTAGGGATTACCTGGAAACGACCTGGAGGGCCAACATCGAAGGTGGGTTTACTTCAACTGAATTAGGAATAATATCTGCCTTTCTATATGCTTTTATCAAGGATCTTACATTTGACTAGATAAGTTGCACTCATAGAATAACTACCTAAACGTATGTCTCGTTGTTTTACTTCACTTATTTTGATTCTCTCTTAGCTTGCTCTGTTGTTGGTGTTTGAAGTTGAAAAAGTACGCATCTTCATATTTGTTGGATTCACCAGGTCTGGGCCTATTTATTCAGTATATCCTTTGTTCTTCTTTCTTTCAGATTCACCAGTTCGAAGACCACAGCGTCTAGAAAGGACCATCGGTCATCCAAGTTTTGCTAAGGAAGCGTAAGTCAGATCCGTAAAATGCATCAAGCCACTTCTGAACTAACGCGGACTGAACTTTTCGTAAATAACATCTAGCTTTTTCAGAACCCCCGACTTTGATTTTGACAACGTGTTTGACCCACCGGTTTGGTCATCCGTTGTACTGGAGGACGATAAAGACAGCCTTAGTTTGCGTAGGTTAGCATCTAAAATATTTCTCTTTCTAATTGTGTTTCATATGCTTAGATAATATACTGATACTCTCATTATTTCTAACAGTGAAGAATCCTGCTCGTCCAGTGCAGGTTTTAGTTTTTTTTTTAAAGAATTCTTTGAATCATGTGTTAGGATTTTGGAAACATTTGTTTCTCCCTAGTTATTGAACCGTCACTGTCCCTGAATTTGGTCAGTTTGGGCCAATGAGACCAATACAAGACAGAGGAAGAGGGGAAATGATTCTTTTTGCAACCTTGGAGACAAGAATTATCAGAATAATGCCCCTTTCCAAGAATCTTGGGAAGATTGGGATGTGAATGGTCAACAGTTGAAGAGAAAAGTTGGGTCTGGAAAGCATGCGGGACTATCAAACCCAGGAAAGTTGAAATCTACCAGTCAAAGAGACTCCTCTTTCCGTGGTGGTCTCGACGCGCCTTACAATTGGTATGCAGAAGGATTTACAGCTGCAGGCATAAGCTCAGGTTTGTCTCTCATTTTTTCTGAAACATCTTCAGTGGCTTGGCCATCATCCTGTCCCAAGCCACGGTGCAGATATCTATACCTAGAACAATAGAATATCCACTTGGATTTGGTTTCAGGCCTAAAACATAATCATTATATATCTTGGCGATCTCTCACATTAAAGTTCCTGTTTTAATTTCTGTCACAGATATTACAACCGAGAGAGAGAAACCATATCCTTTCCTAAACCCCGAGGTTGGTAGCTCGCACTGGCGTCAATCTCGAGCCCCTGATTCTATTCCGGAAACTTGGGTTTTTAAGTTTTCAGCAGAAGGCCCTGGAGATGATGATGATGATGAACACGACTATGTGAACTGTGTACCAGCAAACCGTAAATCTAAACAAGCAGGAGATATTTGCAGTTTTGAGAGTGATACGTTATCAGAGAACGACAATGAGCAAAGCAAAGAAGTGAATGACCCAAAAAATCAGGGAGATGAGACCTCGTCATCTGTTGCAAAGAGCCTCTCAGACGAAAATGAGTATGTACGGTAAACATTGTCACGCAATTCTCTGTGTTCTTCACTAATATTTCACACAATCTGTTTGTTCTCAAGTACCGAAATTGCATAATTAAATCCAATGCTTCTGACACATGGAGAAATTTTAATCGTTGTTAGATGTAACCCCAACAAGGAAGTCATGAAAGCTCGGCATCAAGGAAACAGAGGTAATTTGAATTTTGTTTCCAAAGAATTCCATTTATCTATTATTAGTAGCATTACAATAAGCTAACACATGAATCTTGAGACAGAATCAGGAGAAAAGACAAGTAGAGACTCGTTCCATCAAATGATAATGCTGGAAAGACGCACGCTTCAACTCGTTTGTTTAAACAAGTCTTTGCTCCTCGACTCTTTAAAAACGTAGGTAAAAATCGATATTTTTTTGTCTTTTATTTCAAGTTATCTCTAAATCTGAAATCCAAAAATTCATGTTTCGTGGGCCTAAGGGAACGTGCAAATTTTGGAATATTTTTTAGTTGAGGGTTACACATATCTAAAAATCAACCATAGAGCGTTTAGCGTTTGCGTCTTGCACCTACTTTTACATGCAACCGTATTTGTCATTTAGTCACATTACCCACGTTGTGTCGTTACTATTTTAAGATGCTTTTGTGGTTCTCTGTGGATAAGTGCAAATACAATCACATAAAACATGTTTTGACCAAATTCAGTTAGGGGTGATTTTGCAGTGTGCGTGTGTTGTGAAAAGTTTAAACTTTTGTATTTTTACAAGGTTCCAAAATAAGTTTCTGTAGATCTATAATAAGATATTAAAATTTGCCTTCTTTTCTAGGCTCAGAAGAGCCTATATGGCTTAGGTATGACATATTTCTGTTCTCATAATGGATAATTGGTGTTAATAAAGTTAGTACTTTTTTCTATAAAAATGTTGGATACTTTTATTTGTTGTTATCAATGTTGCATACTTTAATTATATGGGGGATAATGAGATTCCTTGATATTAGTATTATAGTTATACTTTACTTAACAAGAGGAAAAAAAAAAAAAGAATGTCTATTGCAAGCTGGGAACGTGAGCCCCAATTACAGCTGTGTGTGTGTATCAGGCATTATTGCAGTTCCTATCAGTTGATTTATTTCTTACATGCCGTCCTAAAAAAGTCCATGGCCGTTACTTGCAATAACAACATCCTAATAATATTGTTAATTTAATAATTTCTCAATATACATAAATATCAACAATAACATCAAAACTATTGCGGCTGTTTGTTTCTCATGTGCAAACATGTCTGGTACGAGATTGATACTTGCTACGTTAGCCAATATAGCGTGATGACAACTATGTCAAGAAGAGGTTTCACATGGCTAAAACATAAAAGTTCGCCTAATCATATTAAACTTGAGAATTTAGTACTTTGATCTTAATATATCATAATATGTATTATGTAATTCAAACTAATCATTGAATTTGGTGTATAAGTCTAGATTAATTGTAATATATATTATTCATAGGCGTTGCTGGTTTATTTTTTATACAAATATAGATCATGCGAATGTTTCCTGTAATTTCAACAACTCAGTTTTAATTTTCGAAACTTGAGATCATTTATCAATTGTGAAGTACTATGGCACCACACAAAAGTTCATAAATGTTATGTGATTTTTATAGTTGGATCTCAATGTTATAGTTCAGTTGTAGTTGTGTGATGTCAATCTAGTGGTTCGGAGTTCCGACTATCCAAGTCCGATTCATGAATTAATTGTGGATGAAAACAATTTAATAGAAGGATAACGAGGAAACCGGGAAAGTGGCCCTGGGCTGCTGCATGGTAAAATCAAGAAGAATTCCATATATTGTTTTGTCTCAAAAGATAATTCCATATATTTTTTTCTTTTGTCGTAGATAATTCCACATATAAAACATAGAAAATGGCAAAAGGGGGGGCGATATACATTATTTGCGGCAACAAGAAAATTCCATATATAATTATTGAAACATAGAAAAAAAAATATATTCCTATTTGTTGTGGACAGCGACATATATATTTCATCCGAATTAAAATTAGAAGTTAGTCGTTCAACAGTAGTCGTGATTCGTGAATAGGTGCTACTGCTGCTACGAGGTAAAAAGTGGGTAAAAATCAAACGTAATAGCCTAGTAGCTCGTGGAAAGCGGAAGCAACTAAGATTCCACCAAAAGGAGGTAAGGACTCAGATTTAGATTTGGTATTTAATTTAGTTATAAACAATATTTACTCTAAAATTTTATGGTATTTGAAGTCTAAATCTGGTTTAAATATGAGTAATGAAAGGCATGCAAAATTAAATATACGGATGTATGATTGATAGAGAAAAAAAGAAAGACGCATATTCGATCGAAAATCTATTATAAGACAACAGTAAATTTTATTTTCTGATGGTGGTTTATTTACAAGATCCACAAATTTGATATTTGATTAGCTATGTAGAATGCCGTGTTATTTTCATATTTAAAACAAAAAAGAATTATGAAATAAAATTCATCACTTTTTTTTTAATTACCAAGTCTAACTCTTTAATTTGTTAAATCTGGTTGGGATACTGTATGTGTTGGTTATACATGTTTGCATAATTGCATGCACTCAAAAATATCCGAGTCAATCAAGATATCAAAATACATAATCCTTTGGAAAATCCAAATCTTGGCTTTTTTAAATCGAGGGTATTCAACAATACAAGACGTTCAAAAGGGAAAAGAAGAAAGCTCAAATTCTTCTCTTTCGTGTGTATTCAAGTGTCATGCATGGCTTTCTACATAAATGATTTGACAAAAAAAAAAAGTAAAAGAAAAAAAAAACAATTTTAATATCCCAATCAAAATATAAAAAAATTACGTCATCATATTCATACCCATAAAATCTTGAGTATATGACAGGGAAACACACATAATATCTTAATTTCCCAAAAAAGAATTACGATTCCTACCAACCCCTAATACATGTGTATAAATGTAAATTAAAAAAAAAAAAAAAGTCAAAAAACGGAAATTAAGAAGAAGGAGAAAAAAAAAACCTAAAGTCGTTTGGTTCACTTACTTTGGGCTTCTCTAATCTCTCTGTTTAACTTTGGTCTTAAAGCGGCGTGTGTGTTTGTGTGCTCTCAAGTGTCGTGCATGCATTTTAAGCGTTTCTTTTTCTTTCTCTCTATCCTTCCCATCCCCTCTTCTCCTCTCTTGCATGCTCTCTCTCCCTCTATCCTCTCCTTCTCTCTCTATCTGACCCATAATTTTAATTTCACATCGAAAAATTAAAAAAAAAAAAAATAAAAATCACACCAAACAAAAAAAACCTCCCTCTTCTCCTCTTCGCCGTTACAGTCCTCTCTCTCTTTCAATTTCGCCGTCAAATTTCTCTGTCTACTTCCCGCCGTGATTCTTTTCTAACTAAAGCCTCTTCTGATCTCTCGTAACTCGACTTGGATTGACCACGTCGATATGCATGTTTCATGACTAGTCTCTTCCCCAATTCACGTCGATTCAGCTCCCGATTCGTCTTCTTAGCTCCTCCCCTCTCGTGCTCTTAGGGTTTTAAGATTTTCCAATTGGGATTTGGAGTAAAAAAAATCTGTTGGGTTTCGAAGAAAGTTTCTTCCTTTTTTGTGTGTTTGGATGTTTGAAGTCAAAATGGGGTCAAAGATGTGCATGAACGCATCTTGTGGCTCGACCTCTACTGTTGAATGGAAGAAAGGTTGGCCTCTTCGATCTGGTGCTCTCGCTGATCTCTGCTATCGTTGCGGGTATGTATTTCAAATCTTTCTAATTTCACTTTTCGATTTTACTAAATAAAAACCCAAAACTTTGTCACTTCAAAGTCTCGATCTTTCACTCATTATGGTGTGTTTGTGGTCTTGTTTGTGTCACTTACGTAGATGATTTACTACTGGTCTGTTTTACCAATTGTGACTCTTTTATGATCTATAAATAGCACAAAGTTAATACAGAAATATGTGATTCTTTTTTTTTGGTTTGGTACAAAAAGGGATGATTGATTGACGTTTTGATTTGTAATGATTGTTATGATAGATCCGCTTATGAGAGTTCTCTTTTCTGCGAAACATTCCATATGGACCAATCTGGTTGGAGGGAATGCTATTTGTGTAGCAAGGTTGGTTTTTTCTTTTTAAAGTCTTTATCTTTTTTTTGGTTTTTGTTTGTCTCTGCAATGTTGGTTTGATTGAGATTCTGTAATGTAATGACAGAGACTTCATTGTGGATGCATTGCGTCTAAGCTCATGGTTGAGTTTATGGACTATGGTGGTGTTGGTTGTTCTACCTGTACTCACGGCCATCAACTCAATTTGGTTAGTTTTGACTCTGATTGAGTTGTTGTTGTTGTAATGATTCTGTGTTGTGCGTCTTAGTTCTTTTTTTTTCTTTGCAGAACAAGAGAGGTGAGAATCTAGGTGTGTTTAACAGATTGCCAATGAAAGCGTTGGGAGATAGGCAGCATACAAACGGGGAAAGTGGAATGAGTATTGACGGAGTTGTAAGAAGCGAAGCTGATCTCTTTGCTAAGTCACAGAGATGCGATTCTCAGCCACTAGTCCCAGGGGATGACAAAAGAGAAGAGTTCATGGCTCAACGTGGCTTTGGTAATCTTATGAAACCAGAGAGTAATGCCACCGCCGGGTATAGGCTGGACGCAGGGGAAATGCATGAATCCCCAAAACCTTCACAACCATCTTTGAATATGGCTTTAGCAGTACTTCCTTATAGCTCATCTTTTGCAACCCCTGTCGACGGAAAGAAACTTATGGTTGCATCTCAGTCTCACATTGTCCAATGCTCTGCGTCTAGTATACTGCAAAAACCTTCAAAATCTGTTCTTGGAACTCCTCCTGGGACTAGTAAATCTGCTCAGGCCCGGATCGGGAGGCCTCCTGTTGAAGGGCGTGGGAAAGGCCATTTACTTCCTCGGTATTGGCCAAAATATACTGATAAAGAGCTTCAGCAAATCTCTGGAAAGTATCCTTTTTTTTTTTTGCTTATTTTCTTTGCCAAACAATTTATTTTGGATACAGCTCCGGTGATTCCATGTTCTTCCTTAACAGTCTTTTAGTTTAAATTTGAACATTGTACCTCTTTTTGAGAAAACTCTTAGTGCCAGTGATGCCGGTCGCATTGGTCGTCTAGTTCTTCCGAAAGCCTGTGCAGAGGTAATTTTCCCATTTCTATGTTGTTTTTTTCCGTTCTTTAAATATTTCGAGAGAGCTAAGACTGAAGTCGGCACGGTGTGCAGGCATATTTTCCTCCTATTAGTCAATCTGAAGGCATTCCTTTGAAAATCCAAGATGTGAGGGGCAAGGAGTGGACGTTCCAGTTTAGATTCTGGCCCAATAACAACAGTAGAATGTATGTCTTAGAAGGTGTCACTCCTTGCATACAGTCCATGATGCTACAGGCTGGTGATACAGGTAGTCCTCGGCACGTTTATAAACATTGTTCATGTTTTAGCAAAAGCTTCACGCCTTGGTGAATATATTGTTGGTTTTCTGCATTCTCTCATCGTGTGGCGTTCTTCTTCGCCTTTTGTGAAATTGTACAGTAACTTTCAGTCGGGTTGATCCTGGTGGCAAACTAATCATGGGTTACAGGAAGGCATCATATACTGTAGACATGCAGGTTCGGGTTTCTGTGAACTGTTTTTTCTTTCAGGAATGTGCTGGTTTTTTCTGCTTAGCTCCATTTTTGTGTGGATCCAATCTTAATAAACAGGGGTGTGGTCTGACCAACGGTACTTCAAACGAGGACACATCATCGTCGGGTGTTACAGAGAACCCGACCTCCATTAATGCTTCCTCGTGTCCCTCACAAATTCCGGAAGAATTGAAAGGTCTGCCTGAGCACTTGAGCTCACCTTATGGTGGTAGTAGCTTGAAGAAGAGTGAGATGAATGGGGGCAGGATTTGTGATGATCCCTCACGGGTTAAAGAAAAGAAGAGGACTCGAACTACAAAAAATAAGAGACTGCGTTTGCATAGTGAAGAATCTATGGAGCTGAGACTCACATGGGAGGAAGCTCAGGAGTTGCTTCGTCCCTCTCCTAATGCAAAGCCTACCATCGTCGTCATCGAGGAGCACGAATTTGAGGAATTTGACGTAAGTGGTAGATCTTGTTGATTCTTTTACAATCAATGAGTAATGTGCCCTCAGTTAAGTCATATCTCTTGTTTATGTAATGCACAGGAACCTCCTGTCTTTGGAAAGAGGACGATAATTACTTCAAAACCTTCAGGGTAAGTTCTTTCGTTCACTTCTCAACTCAAAGAAATGAACGGCAACATAGTTTCTTCTGTGACATACTTGCATTTGGTCCTTACCGTCAGCTTCTTAAGCAATTTACTAACGAATATCTTGGTGAACCAGTGAGCAAGAACGATGGGCATCTTGCGACGACTGCTCTAAATGGAGAAGGTTACCTGTAGACGCTCTTCTCCCCGCAAAGTGGACATGTTCAGACAATGTTTGGGACGGGAGCAGGTGAGAATTTCCAAAAACTTTTATCCTCATAAATTAAAGATCATTTTAGAAATCTTGGTTTATCTTGTTTTTTCTGGAGGTTTTGTTACTGTATAATTTAATATACCATTGATAGGAGTTCGTGTTCTGCACCAGAGGAGAGTCTGACAGAACTTGAGAATGTTCTTAGAGCGGGAAAAGGTATCAATTCTGTTATACCCCTTGGCCTCTTATGATTCCGTCTTGTTGCATTAGTGTGAGAGACTGCTTCCAAGTATTACTGCGAGCATTTTCTGGATGGTGTTTGTAGCATAGTTCCAGGATATGTGCCTATTGTGCTTGTTGAGCAATTCTTATTTTTTTTAGTGTTATCAAATTACAGATTGTTTTAAGGTCATACGTACTCATCTTATTGAAATCGCAAGTATCAAGACACTAACTGTCTTGTGTACTTTATTTAGAGTTCAAGAAGAGAAGAACTGGGGTAAGCCAGACAGCAAAAACTGAGCAAGAACCGTCGGGTCTGGATGCACTAGCGAGTGCGGCGAGTGCAGCAGTCTTAGGAGATACTTTAGGCGAGCCAGAGGCTGCGACGACGACCAGACATCCAAGGCACCGGGTTGGATGCTCTTGCATCGTGTGCATTCAGCCGCCAAGTGGGAAAGGTAGGCACAAGCCGACGTGTGGCTGTACCGTTTGCAGCACCGTGAAGAGAAGGTTCAAAACGCTGATGATGAGGAGGAAGAAGAAGCAGTTAGAGCGCGATGAAACTGCAGCAGCAGCAGATCAGGAGAACAAGGAAGCGACGAAACAGGCCGAGCCTGATAAGAATAAAGGAGAGAAGGAAGGGAAAACAGGGAGGATAGATCTGAACAGTGATCCTTATAACAGAGAAGACGTTGAAGCTGTGGCGGTGGCGGTGGCGAAACAAGACGAGAGTAAAAAAAGAGAAGAAGGGCAGTGTTCGGGCGTGGCTCAAGGCGGTGATGTTTTAGGAGTAACGGAGTTAGGGGGAGACGCTGAGAAAATCCGTGAAGAGCCGAAAGTTGAAAGCTGATATGGGAAAGACAAAAATGCTAAACTCATAGCATTTTAATATGTTCTCATAAAATGATATTTATATGTTCTCTAAGGAAGGACACCAAGAGGAGGAGGAGAAAGAGAGAGTGAGAGAGGTACAGTTTTGTGTTTGATTCTGTCATAGTTTTAGGCAAACATAAGCTTCTGGTTCCAAAGAACTACAATGGCCATCTTCTGCTTTTGCATTTATTTTTTTATTTTTCTTTTGGTTTTTATGGTCTGTGGTGAGTTTGGGGGTGGGTTTTAGTTTTGTCTCCATTAATCTAGGTTTTGCAGAGGGCAACATGGAGCTTCGGTGTTTGGTGATGAAACAGTTGAATCTTTTTTGTTGTTGTTGTTTTCAACCTCACATGGGAAGCAGTAGGTTAAATCAAGATCCTTCTTCTTCTTCTTGTTATATTATTTGTGTAATCTTCTATTTAAGATCTACATAAGATGTGGGAGACGAGGAGATGTCATGCATCGATGTTGTGAGAGTTTTTTAAGAATGCATGCCGCAGGCTTCTGTAACATAATAATCGTATTACGGAGAGCATAATACAATCAGATGTGTAACATTTGGTTAAGAGAATAAAGCACAACAACGATTTTGGTTTGGTTATTCAAGGCTAGTAGTACTATTAAACCACTTAAACTCTCATGAAATAATTTTGTATTGTATTTTTCTCTTTTGAGTTTTGGACATAAATTTCAAAAATCACAAAACTTTACTGAAAAGTGAAAAGTGAAAACAAGCAATTCCGAATATTCATTCGTTTCGATTCAATTTGTCAAAAAATCCGCAACCAGGCATTTTTCACATTTACAATTATAGCCCCATTGTTGGCAAGGAAAGGGGGCCATTAACGTAAAAAGCGAGAACTATGTACACTTGTACATCATCATTGTTGGGAGTAGCCCTGCGCGTTCGGGTACCCGTTCGGGTTCGGACCGGGTTATTCGGATTTTCGGGTTTTCGGATTTAACAATATAGAACTCATTCGGATTTTAGAAGTTTTCGGGTCGGGTATGGTTAGTAATTTTTCGGGTTCGGATCTATTTTGTAATACCATGCTAATCCCATTTTATACCCATACTCAATTCGGATTCGGATAATATCATTTTGGATCCGGATATTCAATTTAAAAATAACATATTTTAACTAAAAATATATAAAACTAAGCAATATATAACTAATGAAATCTTGTAGAGCATATATGAACTCATACATATTAAATATAACAATGAAAATAAGTAATAAAATTGAATTTTAATAATATTTAAAATATTCTAATTATGTAAACTAAATAATAATTGTTATCTACGGATTTTTCGGGATACTCATTCGGCTTTCGGTTCGGTTCGGATATTACCCAAAACCCAAAATACCTAACTCAAAATTCCATATGGTAACTGTTTTAAATCCGGTTTAGATCGGGTTCGGATTTTTTATATCGGATTCGGGTTGGAACTTCGGGTTCAGTTATAAATGCCCAGGCCTAGTTGGGAGTTATTAAGCTAAATCATATAACATTTTGTTGAGTATTTCAAGAACGAAAAACTCCATTCTTCATGAAAAAATAATTTATTATTTTTTATCTAATCCTTATTTTTTTAGAACCTTAGCTTAATAACCCCTAATGATGTTCTTATATCCATCATCTTCCAGCAGCTGAGAGCATGTTCTCAACCTCGTTGTTCTACAAATTTCGTCTCTTCCCCTTGATAAAACAAGCAATCATCCCCTGTACTGTATATCTTAGAGACAATCTTCTTCAGTAAGAATTCAAGTTAGCACTCATATCGTCTAACTAGTACGAAGATATATGATATTGGCAATCTTAGAGATAGCTGTGTTGTGATTTGATCTTCGCGGCCTCACCGTTCTAAGTAGTACGTCTGTCTTCCAATAGTATACTTTGTGCATAGTTGAACAATTTAAAAACTTTCTTTATGTTTTCATGGTCACTATAGGCTATAGTTCGCCAAACCATTTTCTGTCCAAAAGGCCTAAAGGTCCACTTTATTTCACTTGCACTCGGAAAATCCAGTTTTCATTAGCCATCCTTTCCCTTTCCTATACGTCTTGTATTAGTCAGTGGTTCAGCTAAATAGTAGTCCTTGTTATATTCGTTGTGCTGATTATCTTATATACAGATGACCAATAAGATCCAGAAGAGATTCAAGGTTTCATCCACCCAACTTCTGTATCAGTCTTGACCATAATCAAGCAATCACTCTTTTCGTAACTGGTCCATGGTCTCTTAACCGACCAGAACGTGTTTGCCTTCAAGTGCACCTCTCAAGTCCTGGTGAGAACCAAGTAAATACTGTGGAATATTCTTCCGTTGTTGCTTCTACATATTTACAAAAACATATAACTTAATTGTTTGAAATGCACTTCTTCATCCGTCCTGTCCTGCCTTGTATCTGTTTCAGTAAACTTCAGCACGTTTCTCGTCATTGGAAAGTCATCTCCCGTCACTTATCAGGTCTTGGGACATCTAAAAACATGCCTTGTGTTAGCATTTGGGTATCTTTTGCTGTATGGTACTCAAACAAAGATTTTCAAGCGTTTTAAGCTGGAGATGGATTTCTGAAATTCTGCTTTTATCAGTTAGTTCATCTAACTCTTTTGTGCTATTGTTGAATCAGATTTCATAGCTTTTTCCCACTTGTCAACTTTTTAAATCTCTCTTAGGAGTAATATAAAGAATTTTTATGTGGCCAGTATTAAGAAAAATACAAAAAAAACAAGTGAATTTTACTAAACTCATTTGTTATATGGTTTCTACTTTCTTCTACACATAACAACAACGAGCAATTTAATAAGTTCCGTAAGGGTTTTTTCCACTTTCGTTGGTACAAAGTTTTTATTGTCCTTAGGAACTATCATTCTCGTCATCGAAAGTCATTTCCTGCAACGAACGTCTCGCCTCTCTCCCTACTCTGTTTTCATCATATCCATATGGGATATGGCTTTTACTTTGTATAGATTGAATATAATTATGAGCTTTGTAGGTTTGTAAACAATCAGCACCAGTGGTCTAGTGGTAGAATAGTACCCTGCCACGGTACAGACCCGGGTTCGATTCCCGGCTGGTGCATAGATTGTAGACGAGCTGTGAAGATATTGGCTTTAGCGAAGGTTGGGTCCTTCGCATTCTTCTGATTTCTCGGATGTAACTGCCACGTGACTGAGCTCTTATTTTTTTTGTTTAATGGTGCATTCGTCTTTAATGTTGTTTATTAACTTAAATCAAATAATCAAGTCCAAAAAGTTGTAGAACGCTTACCAATACTAGGGTTTAATTAAATTGTACTGCGCTAAAGAGATCTGATCAGCAAACCAAAATAGGGCTTTTGTCAGTTTTCCTTGGGTTTAGTTTCAATTTTACGATTTTTATCTGCTTAATGAATAACTATGGTTGTTTATAGGGAATATATATAATTGATTGCTACTAAAATTTATACAGTTTAGTTATAATCAAATAAACTCTAAATAATAATTTTTTTTTTGACGGCAGTAAATAATTATTATGTCAAAAAACTAGTATATAATTATTACTTGAGCACAACGGTACTTTCTACTTCTTTCGACGCGGTATTAATAATTCTTTATTTTTATTTTGTAAATTGAAAAAAGGAAATTGGGAGTGAAGTCAACGGTTAGGAACTAAGGATAAGTATTGGATTGTGGGAGCAACGGCAGATTTTGTTATTTTCCATTGTCATACAACAAAATAAATCTTTATTTTATTATGTGTATGTTAAAAAAGGAAATTGGTTAGTTATCGAACGCGTTAATTCTATGTATATAATTGTTGGCACATCATTCCCTAAAGATAATTTGCAAATTCTCAGATATCACATCACTTAGGGTTTTCTTCTTTAAGCTTGGTGCCGACGAAATCCGAAGAATCGATCTCTAGCTATTTTTTTCTGCAATTACAATGTCAGGTACAGAGTTGTACTTCGAAAAGTTACTTGGTAAAGGTGCGTTCGGTACGGTGAGTCTTTACAAAGGACGATGCGACGATGGTAACATGGTTTACGCCGCCGTGAAAACCTCCGACGATGAACACGCCGAGGCTCTCTACAGAGAGTTTCAAATCTTGTCTGAATTCAAAGGATGTTCGAGGATCGTCCAGTGCTATGGTAC